>PNEQ01101273.1:0-29892 GCA_003012365.1 Medauroidea extradentata | reverse complement strand
ATTTCTTAAACGAGGTTGGGCTCTTGGGGGGGGGGGGGGGGGGGGGGAGGAAATTCCATCTCCCCCCCCCCCTCATCTTTTGTCCATCACTGACAAGGAAAGATTTTGGGTTTCTTCAGTAAATTGACATTTTATTTTATAGAAGGAAATTTTGTTTGATTTATTACGTAAGTTAGGCTATATTTGTAGTTTTCATTTTTTATTTTTAGGTGTTGCCAGGCTTAAAATTAGAAGAATTTCAGGAAAGAAGGTGTTCCCTTCTTGAAAAAATATTCCGGTATTCTGCTCGGGATGATAACTTTAGACGTCAACACTTGGTTGTCATTCCCTCGGCTTCAAAGGTCTACATGATTGACAAGATCCCTTATGTGTTTCGACAGAACACAGATTTCTTGTACCTGAGTGGATGCTTGGAGCCAGACTCGGCACTGGTGTTGTCTGGTGAGCAGGGAGGCAGTTGCTGCTCTACCTTGTTTGTTCGTAAGAAAGATCCCCAGTCAGAACTGTGGGATGGCCCTAGGACAGGAGTTGAAGAGGCTGTGACGTTTTTTGGTGTCAGCAATGCCCTTCCTATGGAAGACCTTGGGACTTTCCTCTCATCTTTTGGGAGTAGCCATCGTGGTTTCAAGCTTTGGTATGATTTTGCTAGTCCGGTGAATTCCCATGTTCACAAAACTATTTATGGATTGATTGGAGAAACGATGAACAAGGTATGTTGTCGTGTATTATAATTTAAAAGTTGTGCTTACATTTTTGCTGTATAATTAGCCATAGACTAAGTAGGTATTTCAAATAACTCACAATATTATGGAATTGTTTCAGCCTGTATAATTGAGGGATTTGTATGTTATTCCAGACATAGATTCAGAATGCTTAATATTCAAAATGAGTGAATTAAAAGAGCAAATATGTAATAGTACAACAAAAAGGAAGGTGGTGTATCCTAAACAAATTTATGCCTCCCAGTTTTTGCTCTAAGAATCACCTGAAAAGAAACTTGTAACTAACTTACAGTTCCATTCAAATTCACTCTTTTGTGTCTTTAAGAAAACAAAATGTGTTCTAAACGTTTCCCATACCTACAAGCTCAAAGTTCAAGCCATATTTATTTTGCGGTTGTGTTATCTGTGAATTAAAATTTCTTCGTAAATGTGAAAATTAAGATTTCTGGAAACATTTTTTATTGCATGCTAGTGGCCCTGAATATTAGTGTTTATAAAACAATCAATGTTGAAATGGACGTAGGCTGTTGTAATACAATGTCTATTAGACAATTTATTTTGCAAGAAATGTTCCGACATTCATTGAGCTTCTTCCTGCTATGTTTTAGTAGCTTAGTGGACTGTACTGTGGTACTGATGTGTACTGTATTAAACAACTTTATAAATGTTCTGATATTCACTAGGCTACTTATTGTTATGTATCTATAATTCGATGGACTGTAATTTTGTATTAAGCATGACGTTCCCTACTTGTGGTTCAGTTATCTAAGTTAATTCATACTTTTTTTTACTGAATTGTGTATAATATTTTGTGGCTGTATGTAAGTTACAACTCATCTTAATGTTAATTGAATCTATGTTTAAGCACTTGTGATAATCAAGGAGTTTGTAGGTCTACTGTGTGCCATATTGCTGTTTGTGTTTGAATTTTAGAAATGGCCACATTTCTTTCCCATATATGAAGAATAATTTTGCTTAGACAACACAAGTTATACTCAGATACGGAACTAAATATATCAATTATAAAAAAAATGAGTACAACATTCATCGGAAAAAAAAAAAAAAAAGGAAAATGCATACTATACCCATTATGATATACATATATTTTTTCCTAATTTGGATGACTGACCCTTTTTAGATCACAGAGCATGTAAGTAAGATAGTAGCTGAACAAGGAATATTTTAGGATGTGACTGGAAAGGTATAAATAAGCCATAGGCCAGAATGGAATTGGACTAAAATGTTAACTCAGTGTGTTATGTTGGCAATAAAATGAAGACTGTGACAAAGTGAGTATGAGGACATGTGTGTACTAATTTTAATTGCTGAAAGTACAGTAATAATGACTCATGTGTGTTAAGCGTTGAGACCCTAAGGTTGGTACAACTGGTTTCATAAAAGGAATTGTTACCATCAGTTGAATGTGCTATATACATCTCTCAGCAGTTGCATTCTGAATATACCCCCCCTCCCTTTTTTTTCACACCTTCAGACAAACCAGTCCCTGATAACGACAGTTATACGGTGGGCTTGAAGTATGGTTCAGTTGTATAAAAGCAAGCCAGGCCTTGTACATAATACAATTCTACCGTTACAGCTAGCCGAAGAGAAACAATCTCTGACCCACACACAAACGTGCCACATGTCTGGAGGCATTCTTATCTGCTGGATATAGTCTTTCTCTTCTCTGTTCGCTGATAAACAGCGGCCGGAATACGACCCTATGTGCTTCTTATTACAATTTCAATCTGCCCACGCCTACAGCCGAACATAATGCTATCCTACGATGAGTATATGAGTAGAGAAACAGAAGTGGATGTGAGAAGAGCAAAAAAACATTGAAGAAATACATACTTGTAAATCAAAGTAGAAAAAATAAATTAAAAAAGGACTCACTACATTAATCCAACTTGAGTATAGTGTGTAAAGGCATTCAAGGGAATGTTGTAGGGAAACAACAAGCAGTGAAGCAGAAAGTAAAATAGTATGGATATGAATGAAACTACAGCAAGTTGAAGAAATTTGGCACTGTTGAGGAGAGAGATTTTGGTCAGTGCTTAGCAGGGAGTTCGTGAACACTAAAGGGGATGAAGTGAGGTGAGTATCGAGCAGCGGTGGCATGAGGCGTGGAGGAAACCAATAGTGAGGACCACCAAATTTTCTGTGTGAAAATATAGAATGTGACCTCACCGGGAATTGAAAACACATTATTGTTTTGAGTTAGTGGTCTGACCTCTACACCACTACACCCTCCTTTTATATCGTAGAAAAAGTTATAGTTCAGTTGCACAAGTCTGGTAGTCTTTGCTATGAGAAATCACCATGCACTAACTATTAGGGAAAAAGTATATGTGGTGATGGTCATACTACAACATTTTTTAACAACCAAGTAATTTTTATATTACATTCCCTGACAACTATGAGAATTAATATTACTTTAATAGCTTGGTGCTCTCAGCTTTTCTGTAACTTAAGTTGTATGTAAGCTAAGAACATGCAAGTCTAATCTCCAAAAAATTATCTATAGTGATCCAACATATATACTTGCCTACAAGTAGAGTCCTATCTTACTTGTTTAGTAATTTAAATGGCAAAGGCACTTACCAGTAATTGCTTGATGTGAACCAGGCATTACCTTAAGACTGTGAGATTCTGGGTAGAATCCTTGATAAGTCATCAATATGTGTGTTTATTTAAAATTATTAAGTTTGTGTTTATTTTGTAAGCTAGATAGTAATAAAGTATTAAGCATAAAAATTAATTTAGGTATGAAAATTTCTAATTACCTGATCCATGGAATGTGCTCTACCACAGATGTTACTGTTAAATCACTGACTTGTGCCAACAGATGTGGGAGTCACCAAAATCATTTATCCACCAGCTGCGGCTGTATAAGTCGAGTAGTGAGGTAGCACTAATGAAGGCTTCGTGCAGGATTGCTTCAGATGCTATAGCAGCTACCATGAAGGCTTCGTTTCCTGGTGTGACGGAGCACCAGCTGTTTGCACGTGTGGATTACGAGTGTAGAGTGAGGGGAGCAGAGTACCTGGCCTACCCGCCGGTCGTGGCTGGAGGTGACAGGGCCAACATCATACACTACATCAGCAACAATCAAGTGGTCCAGCCTGGAGAGATGGTATTAATGGATGCTGGTACGGCATACATTGCCGTGGGATCATAATAATGCAGTAGCCATGAACATGTACTTTATTATATTGTTACTAAACAGTGCATGAAATTAAGGCCATAACTGATGAGATTGACTGCCCTAGCCTAGACTAGTACATACACCCTGCATGTATGCAGCGTGGTGATTATGACTTACTTAAAATGATGACATGGGATGATTCTGCAGTAGTTTGCCATTATATTCTGTAGTATGGAGGTGAAACATGACCTAGAAGCCACTAAAAAACCAGGGACAGCTGCCGGGAATTGAACCCGGATCTCTCAGGTGAGAGGCAACAACATTACCCACAGTAATGTTAAACAAGATATTGTCAGATAAATTATATTATTCATAGAGGTTAGGAATATTCATTACAGTAAGTCCTCGATTAACGGACATTTGTTTACTGGACATTTGTAATAAAGGACATTTCATTTTGTGTCCTTTAATTCGAACAACGGACACAAAACTTGCTTTAACGGACATTTCCGAGTTGCTATTTTTAGGAAGCAGGAACCATATTTCCGAACAGCCTGCGACACACGATGCGCTACATTCTTCCATACATCAGGCAACAGTGCTTGCCTCTCTCTCTCCCTCATGACCTACATACCATTCCGAGCAGGTGGCTTGAGGGATGAAACCTGGGGTTGGGCGTGCGGGTGTCAGTTGTCAACACGTGTGGTGCTACTGAAAACCGAGAATCTTTTTTTTTCTTGAGAAGGAAACCATAACTCCAAGTGGCTTTGTGACTGACTAGTTTCCCCTTAGTCGTGACTCTTTACATACGTACACAGTTCCAGACGGGAGTTACGCACGATTGTTTTAAAGTTCATAGTTGTGTAATATTGTTTGTTTCAGTTATTTATTGTTGAAGTTCATATTGTTTATAAGTCGTTAAAGTTTTTATATATTATAGTAAATCTTGTTATCACAGTTTGTTCCGTGGCACAGAATGGCTACATAACAGGCTAGACCTGCAACAAAAAAAATCTGATGGTCGGTAACACTTGCAACAAAAATGGATGTGTTACAGCGATACGAATCAGGCCAGCTATGTCCAGACATTGCACCAGCATTAGATTTGCCTAAATTTACGATTGATACGTAAATGTTGCATGTTATTTTGTAGGCTAGAGCAAAAATATGTTTTTGTAAAAGGCTTCTATTTTTTTTCTAAATAAATTTGCCGAACATAACTTTAACATGAGTGAAACAATTGTGTCATGTGTCTTACAGTAATAGTCGGGTGTCGCGTGACTAATTGCTGATAAAAATGGTTTTAAATGTTTTTAAATCCTTTCGTGTTGCCCGTATACAAATACAATGAAACGTAAAAATAAACATAGGTTGTAGCCAAAAATATTTTTAAATTTTAGTTTATATATAGTAGTACTAGTACTGAAGGCCTACTACACATTGAGAAAAAAGTAAAGGCATCTTCGAAATGGTAAGAGATACGGGAAAATTTGTAGAGACAATTTTTGTTCATTATTTTGTTGCGAACAACTTTTGTTCCGTAAAAATTTTTCTTGCTGAGCACCGTTTTTGAGATATTACGCAAAATGTGTGCATTTTTTCAATGTTATAGAACATACATTTTTTAAAAATGTTGTTGCCTGTGAAAAATAAATCTGATTTAATTAACGGACGTTTTGTATAACGGACATTTTCCGAGAACGTAACCCGTCCGTTAATCGAGGACTTACTGTATATTAAAAAATTGCACTTGGATGGAAGTTTTGTTCCGTATAGCAGTAATTTTCAAAAAATTTATTTTGTAAAATGGTTTGATTACTTTAAATTTAATTTACGAATACAGTTCCAGTTTATTAGCATGACCAAAATTTGTGCACAATTTTGTTTTTAACATTCCATAGCAGGAGACCTAGCAGTAATATATAACCACTTTTTTCCTCTGCTGCAGTCACTGGGATAGGCTGAAGAGTTGTTTTCTGTGCTACTTTATTTTAATTCTAACCTATGAAAGTAAATGCATAATCTCTAATTATGTCACTTTGTTAAAATTAGTAGAATGTTTTTTTAGTGCAGGTGTACTTTATACACAGGTTCGTAAACTTAATTTGGAACTAGGATTGTGAAAATATTCTATATACAGTAAGTCCTCGATTAACGGACATTTGTTTAACGGACATTTGTAATAACGGACATTTCATTTTGTTTCCTTTAATTCTAACAACGGACACAAAACTTGCTTTAACGGACATTTCCGAGTTGCTAATTTTTTAGGAAGTAGGAACCATATTTCCGAACAGCCTGTGGTACAGGCTGCGATGTGTAAAGACACACGACGCGCTACAATCTTCCGTACATCTGGCAACAGTGCTTGCCCCTCTCTCTTCCTCAAGACCTACATACCATTCCGAGCAGGTGGCCTGAGGGATGTAACATGAGAGTTGGGCGCGCGGGTATCAGTTGTCAACACGTGTGGTGCTACTGAAAACCGAGAATCTTTTTTTTTTTTTCTTGAGAAGGAAACCCTAACTCCAAGCGGCTTTGTGACTGACTAGTTTCCCCTTAGTCGTGACACTACATACGTACACAGTTCCAGACGGGAGATACGCGCAGTAGTTTTAAAGTTCATAGTTGTGTAATATAGTTTGTTTCAGCTGACAAGGAGCACGTGTCTGGCAGTGAAGATGACAGTCATTAATTAACCTTTTATGGCAGAAACTTGAATTTTATTATTATTTTATCGTAGCAGTTTGAATTTTTTGTGCATAAATGCATTTCTTAAGATTTAAAACTCCAGTGCTTCAGCATGTTTGCCAATTTATGAGTGTGCGGTACTATTGTGACGGAATAGTTTGCATCATCGTTCGTAATTGTTTGTGTAATCCATATGGAAGAAAACATTCTCGATAAGATCATATTGAATTGAACTGGCAACCTCGCACACATGGCCCGAAACACGCACATTTGCAACAAAAAAAAAGTATAGTTGAGATTTAAATTGTCAAGTTCGTAAATGTTGCATATTATTTTGTAGGCTAGAGCAAAAATATGTTTTTGTAAAAGGCTTCTTTTTTTCCTAAATAAATTTGCCGAACGTAACTTTAAAAAAATGAAACGATCGTGCCATATGTCTTACAGTAATAATCGGGTGTGGCGTGACTAATTACTGATAAAAATGGTTATAAATTTTTTAAAATCCTTTCGTGTTGTCCGTCTACAAACGCAACAAACGTAAAAATAAACATAGGTTGTAGCCGAAAATGTTTTTAAATTTAAGTTAATATATGTAGTAGTACTAGTACTGAAGGCCTACTACACATTGAGAATAAAGTAAAGGCATCTCCGAAACGGTAAGAGATACGGGAAAATTTGTAGAGACAATTTTCGTTCATTATTTTTTTGCGAAAAATGTTTGTCCCGTAAAAATTTTTCTTGCTGTGCACCGTTTTTGAGATATTGGGCAAAATGCGTGCATTTTTGCAATGTTATAGAACCTACATTTTTTTTTAATGTTGTTGCCTGCGAAAAATAAATCTGATTTAATTAACGGACGTTTTGTATAACGGACATTTTCCGAGAACGTAACCCATTCGTTAATCGAGGACTTACTGTATATCAAAGAAATATGACGTACTTGCGAAAGTCTTTCATTTTAGTCACACCCCTCATGGAGATGTCAGCCTTGCGTCAGGACATCTCTTAAATAATGGCTGGCCACTTTTCCTGCATAAGTGTACAAAATGTAATAAAGTGATGCGGTACACCACATTTCAAGTTAATTCAGGGTGTCTACTACTAATTTTCTTTCACAAAAATCAGTAACTTTGTGTTTACTGTTGGGACACTTTCCAAGAAATTTTGTTGGCCTTATTTTGTTCAAACTATTACGTAATTTGAATTGTGGTAATTGGTTGTAATTGGTTTTTTGGCACTTACAATTGAAATATACACACCCTAAAATGCTTTAAAAGAGCAGCAAAATGTATGTGATACCTAGGAAATTTTTGAAAATACAGTATTGCAAAAACAAATATCAGCATATCAACAGTTCATTCTAAAACAGTTAACAGATGTACTAGGCTTAGGTTTTGTGAGATAGTTTGAGCTGTGCATGGAATCATGGAAGGCCTGTCAAAGGCACAGGTACACCTGAAAAACAAGACTTGAGTTTTTTGTTTATACCAGATTTTATGGAACTACTGGTATTTCTTTCATTGTGCTTTTTATTTTCTTCATGATGTTTTATAGCATGTATGCCTGAATTAGGTAGACCTATGTTAATTTATTTTTTTTATTTAGCATAACAAATTCGAGAATTTATCTTGTCCAGTTCTCTTGTCATGTTTGCTATTCCTCCTCTTCAAACCACTTTTCTTATGAGTGGCACTTGACCAGGCGTCTTCTAAAAATCACAATAAAATAAAAGTGCTACACAAACATCATTCATTATTTTAGAACACAGTCAAATTAGAAAACCAAAGTGTACTTATTGCACAATTGCTTTTCAAATATGTATGTACATATTTATTGCTTACCAACTCTTCAGCCTTGTGACCTATTGTAAAATACTTAGTTTAGAATAGTGTAAAACAAACAGGCATACATCCTAATAAAGTAAACATTCTAAAAATACTAATAAAGTACACATTCACTGACTTCACCTTGTTAGCACTCTTTGGTACCGATATAACAAAGAAACTGCTATAAACTAAATGTGTGAATGTTAAATAAACTGGCCATTAAATATTAAATGGAAAAATGTCACATATTCCTATGAAATAGCGTAGTACAAATGAAAGTAAAAACTGTTAATATAGTAGTTACGCAAACAGTATAAGTCCTTTTACCATGGGTGAGCTATGGTCAACACGTATGTCAATGTCACACTCTTTGTTTATATTGATCACACATCACAAACATGATAGCAAAAGAAATACATATTGAGGTCCGGCACCAATATTGCGTAGGTCTTGCGAAAATCTTTGCTCGTTCTCAGCAAAGAGAAGTATAGTAAAATACATAGGAAGGTGCCCTACACTTACCTTAATAGTAAAACGAAGAAAGAAACTAAAAATGCAGAAACTTTTCATAGATCGCTTGCTGGTTGATGGTAATCTTACATATACAAGAATTCTCGTACACTTGGTACCAGGCAAGTTTAGATGGTCCCACTGCATCTTGTACGTATACTAGAATTCTCATACTTATAGACATTATATTAACTGGCTGTCGAACGATATTTTGCTCCATCTTTGCCCAGGGATTAAAACAGCTGACACAACAGTGAAACCACACTATGGAGTGTGGAAGGATTGGTGGGGGAAAGGGATGGGGCGGAAGAGATATTCAGACATGTACCTACAGAGGATAGTAAAAAAAATGTACCATATGTTTTTGCCATGTCTTTGAACTACAGTAAATTTAGATCTTACAAACAAAACTTTGATCTCATCTCAAATCCTGTGAATTTTCCAGGACTTCCGTGATCCTCTCCCATATTCCGTGGTTTTTAAGTGACTGGCAGATACCATGATTGATAATCCGTGTTTTACTGAGTGAAATGCATGGAACGTAATATTTTGCACATGTCCACCTCTTAATACTATGTACTGTATTAAAGTCCAGGTACTAAATTTTGTTGGTTTATAAAATAATATGATGGTGTGTTAATTGAGTGTCTTAAAATAAGTAATTGCTTTCATATCAGTGACAAAAATTATATGCTGTTTCAGTGAACATTTCAATTATTTGACAGGTGTTTAGGAATGTGACTACTCTAATGAAAAGTAAATCAGCATCATTCATGGTACATTGCGTAAAAAACTGTATCCTGAAACATTTAGAAGGTTTTAAATACATATAGCTTGTTTTTTGTGTAAAATAACTTTAAATTAAAGCAATAAGTGATTATTAGATTATTAAAATATAATAAAGTTCACATATAAAGATTAACATTTGTTGGAAGAACAAATTCCTTATATGAGAATAAATTGGGTTCTGAATTTCTCATGTCTGTCAAAGCAGTTTTTCCACAAACACTTTCCTTAATGAACAAGGGCACAGAGACGGTGGCCATGGGTTCACAAATTAAGCACTATAAAGAAAGTGAAAAACTATACCAAACTTTGGTGATACGATGTAGGTAACGGCAAAGATTTAGTGATATGGAAAGGGTTATATTTGGTGTCTGTTTTGTTGGCTTCTCCCTTTTTGTTTTCCTTATATTTTCTGCCCCATCACAAAGTTCTGGATAATCCCATGGTGATCATGTCATAAAATTCCTTATACCATGAGTCCTTTAAAATAGGCCTTGTAGTGAATGTGTGTAACGGAGCGAGGGTATGAGGAAATACAGTCCAGTGCGACAACACCATTTAGAGTAGATGCTAGAAGTGGCCACCAATTGACCGTGAGGCATTCTGTGTGCAGTGGTTGCACGCTACGGTCAGCTGAGTTAAGGGTGGCAACAAAGAACATAGCGAGTGTGTTTCGATGCATTGACATTGTGCTAAAGGTTCAGCAGGGTATCATTGCGGTGGAGACATAATGCACACCACGGTTATTGAAAGATGTATACAGAATTGTGTCAAACAGAATTTGAGATGGGTAGGGTTGCAGCTAAGCTCCTTTCCAAATCAGTCATGCGGAAACTGGTTGCAAAGTGGCTTGCAAAAGTAACTGTGCTGCATAAACACTGTTATAATTTACGGCCACACAAATGCAACTTTTTCATCACGTTTAGAAGGCCATTCTAAAGTGGTGGGGTGTATGTTTATCTGTGCAATAGTGTGTGTATTTTACTGCTGTTTTTAACATGCATGTAAAAAGTTTCACATGTGACTTAAAGCTGTTAAGCAACTGTAGATTCTGTCTCGTGAAGTGTTCCGTAATTTGACAGTTCACTTCTGAGAAGTGTGTATGTACACAGGATTGCAGAGACCATGATTTTCCAGGAAGTCAGGTAGGTTTAAAGCTCCAAACAATGGAACTGTCACACACATTTCTCATAAGAGAAATGTCAAAATATGGTAAAGTTACATGAGACAGACTATACATCCCGATTCTTTATTTATGTTTTGTTCAAGACTTTTATTGTGTCTAAGAATAATCTGTCCAGTTTTAAGTTCAATACTTGCGTAATCATTAATTAACAGTTCAACAAGTGTACAATACTCCAGCTTTTGTGCACAAATCAGTAATTCTGCAGACGTACATTTTTGTGGTTTCTTTTACTAATGCCATATGCTTATGTTTTTACCCAATAACATGCCATATTATTTCTTGAAATTATAAGAAATGTATCTGTAAATGCTTACATTGTATATTTACATTATCCTTTACACAAAAATAATTTTGGTGAAAAAATTTGTTTTTTGAAAACACCTCATAATGACCGTACCTCAATTTTTGGGGCAAAAACTTGGCCAAATGCACATGACTGTTATGCAAGTAATACGGGAAGTTGTCACACTAGACTGTCTATCTCATAAACTCATACCGTTAACAAGTTCCCCATGGGGACTCTTCACATTTCTTTGCTGTCTGCTAGGTTGCGAGTACCGTGGCTTCAGCAGTGACATCACCAGAACTTGGCCAGTATCTGGTAATTTCTCTTCCATTCAACGTGACCTGTACGAGGTGGTTCTGACCGTACAGTCTGAAATCATCAAAGAATGCCGTTCCCTCCCTAGCCTGGACAGTCTCTTCCACACCATGTGCGCTCTGCTGGGCCGCTACCTGCGGGAGATTGGTCTGCTGCCACAGCACTTGTCTGGAGAGGAACTAGCACAGGTTACAGAATATTGCATACAGTATTTTATGGAAAATTTAGTAAAATTCAGTGTGGGTGAAGAGACAAAGAAATAATGAACTAGTATACTTGAAATGCAAAACAATGAGTAAAAATATCTAAGAGTATTTTTTTTTATTAGATTTAACTGTGGTATTAAATACAGAATGCTATTTTTATTACAGTGGAGCACCCTATATCCAAAATAGATAGGGCTTGAATTATTTTGGATAACAGACATTTTTGAATAACAGGAACTCATTGTTATGGTTGATTGCCGAGATTATATAGCAGCGTTTTTTATGGTGCACGACAAGTCCCCTCAGACAGGTTAATGTTTTCTGTCAGAATGTACAAACAAAGCATATTAAAATAATACATTGAACAGTTCACTGCAGTGCTAAAAGGTTACAAATGTTAAAGAAATTCACGGGGTAGAACTTGCAGTCTGTGTCTTGAAGGAGGTAGGGTGGGGTAGGGTGTCCACAGGCGATAGCTGCAGCCACTGTTGGTAGTGACCTTGCCAAGGACATACTGGAGCTAGGTGACTAACTAAGCGAGAGTGAGCAAACTCTGAGCGAGATAAACACAAAAGTGTCTGATGTGCACGGACATTGGTTTTCATTACTGTTGCTGTTTTGTTTCTTACGTGAAACAGTCGGTGGAAAAATATTTCTCAACACATGCAAATCTTTAAAAATTTGGAGGTGGCAGTATATTCAGCATTGACACCACACGTTCATGTTGATTTTGAAGCTGCTGCATAAAATTGTACGTGCTTCCACACAATGCTTTCAATAAAGGGGCGACCTAGGAAAGACAACTGCTGTTTCAATTGGTGTTTAGATGACCTGTACAGCCACAGATTTACTACTGACGTGTGTTACGACTACGCATATACATGCAGAGCACACAGTGAATGACTGTGGTAAGTCATGGGAATAAACAAAAAAAAATTACTATGTCTTTGTTTGGCCAATCAACATTGATCCAGAAATGCTAACACCTTCACTTCTGCACACGAAACCAATAAATGAGATCATGGCCGTGAATGAGAGCCACATAAAAAGCAGCACTTTTCTTTAATGGAGACTACCATTCTCTTCAAATGTGTTTCAATGTGTTCTTAAATACGTTTTTTATGCAACTACTCTGCATGTAACCATGAGAGAATGTACGAAAAGAAAAAAAAAACACTTCAGACATGGGCGAAATGTCATTGTTAAGCCAACATACTCATTAAGAACACTGTTTCGAATCCCTCCAACGTAGCTAAAATTAGCCTTTTCAGGCTGCCATACTAAGCAGATGTATGTGAAACTCAGAAAAGTGCATTCAACTTTGCTACAGACTTAACACCAATAAAATATGTGGTCACTGCTTAAAGTGTCCCGTAGTAAAAGTGGATCAGTGGGAATATTACATGCTAGTTCAGTGCTTGGCTCGTGGCAATGCAGCATTTGAAGTGCACTTCAAGGTCGCCCTAATAACTCCATTGTTTGTCAGCACCCTTTAAACTCATTGTTTTTCTGTGCTTCATGTCTTTCTTTGCTTCACAGTCGGCATTAAATTTATAATGCCGATTTTTCTGTTTGTGTTATTAACTATGCCGACATCGTAAGATAAACTGAGAAGGGTGCCAGCATCTAGTTTGTTAGTATCTTGACCTTCTCTTATATGGATAGAACTTCTTTGTTTGTTTGCTACCACTCAACACATCACCACCTCCAGGAAGTTTACATTTGGTAGACATTATCTGTAGAATGTTGTGACTGTAATATTGTTAAAAAAAATCTTTGTAGTAAAATGAAATAAAGTTTTTTAATAAATAATGTTTAGTTACAAGCCATTCTGTGTTACATATTTACTTTAAATCAGGGTGCGTGTGTGCATAAACTATATATTGTAGAAAAATAAAACAAAATTATGCAACATTATAAATACCTAACAATGCAGAGACCAACTTTAGCACTTTTACTATGCTTTAAAAAGTATATGTTTTTTCAGTACATGGATTGACAGCGTTAGATTTTTGGCTGCTTTCCATACGTGGGTGATCACTTGATCAGCTATTTGGACAAAATGTTAAGTCAATGAGTTAAATCCGGTGATGAGATGGAGTTGAATGTTAAGATATCTTACGGGCCGGTAGATCTTTATCATGTGACGTTCTTGACTGATTTTAGAGTAATATCTACACTATCGAGTAGATCCAATATGATTTTCATAAGTGCCTAGAATGTACCATACAAAACATATGGATAAAAAGTTACTTTTAGACTTTTTATAACTTACATTTTCAGGTGGATTTATATCAGAATATCTATTGGTGATTATTACCCTGTGTGAAAAAATAATTTCAGTTATTGCCTTTTCATCTTTCTAATACGTCACTGGAATAATAAAAATTGCATTTTTCAGTTAGGTATAACAATAAATAAATTGAAGACAAATACACTTTGCTCAGTTAAAAAAAAAGTCAGCACTCAAATTTAGTTGGTAAGTATTATAGCACTTAATTCTGTTTAATAGTTATGTACTAAAATGTTTTTAATTTTATTTTAACTGTGATAATTAAAGTAAAAATAGGCTATAAACTTTTTAACCACTTTAAAGAAGTGCTTATGTACTTTCACTCGTACACACAAATCAAATATGTTACTTTCCACATTTTTGAGAATGTGTTTGGGATAGTTTGCCTTTAGAACTGAACTGCATCGTCAATATTTCATCTGTCAAAGAAAACGGTAAGCAACAGCTCCTGTTCACCTTATCTTTGGCTGTCGCTATGCTGCTGGCTTACTGTTGTGTTTTAATTGATTGTGTATGTAGAAAAATATACATTTAAATTGGATTTTTGGAGCTAATAAAATCTGTTCTCACCCGAAAAGCTTTGCATGAATGGCATAGCTATTAATGTTAACGTTATACATTATCATCACAATATTCTACTTATTTAAGACATTATTCCAAGTTCAATTTTTCTGTATATACTACGCAGTGGAAAAGTTTTTTTTTCCTTCTTCTGCTTAACATTTTTTGGATACTGGTCTTTCAAAGGTGCACGTGATTTTAAGTGGGTGTTTTATTTACAGTGCTGCTTCAATTTTACAGGTACATAAATGGTATTTTTTTTAGCTATTTTTCTTTACAGCATTATTCACCAAGTACAGTGAAAGTCCATTATAACGTAAATTTGTAACGGCGCCAAAAGTTTGTTATAACGAATTTACGTTATAAACAAAATATTTAAATAAATTACTTATATAGCATTTTGTTCATGTATTATGTGAAGGTACGTTTTTACTGTGTAAATTTGCAATAAAAGTAAAAGAAATGTACATAAAACATAATTAACTAACATTTTAAAGATTTACCAGCACTTACTATCAGCGAAAATATGAAAATGTGCGGCCGTGATGCACAGTGTAGATATGCGCACAGCTGATGTCCGTGGCCAGGCGGGCGGGGTCAGGCAAGGTCGCGCTGCTGCGTGCCGTGCCAGTCGCAGCTAGTTTACAAGAGACGTGTTCTAAGCTGATCTTCTCACGTGCATAGTTGCGAAGTTTTGAAAATTTGTTAACTTAAATTTCACTCAAGTTTCATGTTTACATTGGTACTTAATATGTTACGTTAATACCTTTAAAAATAGTGAAATAACACTAAAACTATATTTAATATATGTTTTAAAATGTTGGCGAACAACACAAATAAAATTAAAAAATCACTTTTTAAACAATTTGCCAAAAACAAGAAAAAAATTCACAACTTCAAACCCTTGGGGAATTACACAAAACAATTAAAACTTATTCCTTCTTTTTAAAGAATGAATCAATTTTTGTCTGTTTGGCTTTCACTATACTTTCCGACAAAACAAATTACTGTACCAATTGAAAATGCATTATATCTTGTGAGCACACGCGCGAGGCGCTGGCTTTTCCTCCCCTGTTCCAGGAATTCTCAACAACGGCCGCATTGTGAGAAAGCAGTGGAGGGAGGAGTGGGATTCTTGCCACACATAGTCAGTGGGCTGGCCTTCACCGACCCATTTCCGCCCCTTCACCCACGCAGTGTAAATATTTGAGATGCTGGCTTGCGTTTGCCGGCTCGCACACCTTTAATTAGGCTTCCATAAATACTTTACACGTCAATTTTATTTACACTTTAAAATCGTTTGAACACTCTGATTCTTGAATTAACTTAACATGAATTACTGTTTAGGTTCCGTTTTACTATGTAGGAATGATAATCTGCGCAGACTCCTCCCCCTCAGTTGGTGATCGTTGCGACAGTTACTGTATTTTACATTGCAGTTTTATGTGCCAAAAAATGTGTGCTTCATCAATAAACATTTTTTTTTTTTTTTTTTTTTTTTTTTTTTTTTTTTTTTTTAGGTTTACAATAAAAAATTATGCTGAGTAGCCACAAATTAAGCCCGCAGCCCGTTATTGTAGTAAGATCTTTGATCAGGCTTTTGTGCACAGTGTTGACAAAAAAAATCAATTCTTCACTAAATGTTTTAATTATGCCACATTTTGTGAGTGTTTATTCCGTTTGTGCTACCAAAGGCTGGTCGCTGTCGTGACTAGAACCTAGTGACACGACTAAACAACGTTAATGCACGAGGACTTATCACGCAGCAACCAAACGTAAACAACTTTCACAATGATGCAAAAGGGAGGGGAGGAGTGGGCCGTAGGAGGTGGAAAGGCCTGTGCGCTACGATGCGCAGAGCGCCAGGTTCATTCTCGTTGCTAGGCATTTCAGCAGCGCAGCACGCAACGTGCCGTGAGGCAAGCCATGCTCGTTCTGAGGCCCCACCATGTCGGCCGCGGCACCTGCGTTGCTTCATTTGCGTGACGTGCGGAAAACTACGAAGCTGTTTCACGTTTTTTTAAAGGAAATGATATTTTTTCTGATTGTTTTTGAGGAAAATTACAGCAGAGTAAGCTATCGCTATAGTGAAAATGAGCCCACGGTAAGCTATCGCTATAGTGAAAATGAGCCCACGGTACATCTGTTATAGCCGAATTATTTAACCATACAACATACTGGGAAACTGACGGTGCCAATTAAACCTATCATTATAGCGGATTTTTCATTATAGCCCGTACTCGTTAGAACAGACTTTCACTATACAGTAATTGTTTAACGTTCCTTGTGTGTAAAATACAAAATTTAAAATGTTTTAATACTTCAAATCATACAAGTAATCTATTCTGTTTACAAGTAATAAAATGTGCCAGTGTAGTACAGCACAGTGTATTTGTTAATTCCTTATTTACAGGGAGTATAAAATATTTTCCTTACCCTGTAAAATTTTCCACTAATATTTCTAGGTCTGGCTCTGCTAATATTGGTGTAAAACTTTGTGTAGTTTGGAGTTGATTGTTACTTGTACATCATTTTTTCCAGGCTGCATATAAGTTCTGCCCACATCATGTTAGTCATTATCTTGGCATGGATGTACACGATACACCACTTATTCCTCGCAGCATTAAGTTGGAGCCAGGAATGATCATAACTGTTGAACCAGGTAATTATTAAAATGCATATTTGAATCTACTATTAGCACAACACTGATGTCATGTAACAGACAGGTATTCTCTCTTCACATAAGTGCATTACTATTTTCATATAATTTATCATAAAAGTGCATCTAAAAGTTGCATTTGGCTAAAGCTGTGTCAGTTCAAATCAAAACTGCTTCAGGTGAATTGGCCACCAGAAAATAGTTTTCTGCTGTTTTATTAATGACATTACTGTGTTATTATTCAAGGGCCTGCCTACAGTGCTTGTGCATTGTCATGTATCTTCTGGCTTGCTCGTGCAGACTACAACTAATGCATGCAAGTCACATGTGTGAATATATGTTTTAAGCAACTAGCTGTTATTTGGTTTGAGGTGATCACGCGACCCACTGTGCTACGAGAAGCTGCAGCAAACGAGTATTGACTGTGAGACACTGCTGTAGCGTTCATGTTGTGCAGTCAGGTTTTCAGTTGAGTTTCACATAATCAACAATTTTTTGGGTGTCATTGAGATCAACGTGCTTAAATACTTAACTATCATTTAATTAATGTAACAAGTTATTTCTTGTTAACTAGAATTCAAATGCAAATTTTGCACACTTTTTAGTTTTTACAGTCAAAATCGCCCCTATTAGATGATAGGGAGAACACGGCTATAACGAGGACTGTACCCGGAATGGTAACATCTCATTGTAACAGTGCTCTACTCTACTATATTCTTACATGTAATGTTTAGAATCAATGAGTTTATTTGTAGAAATATAACTGCAATAAGTAAGATGTAGGCCTACATAAGATGTAAAGATATTTTAAACACCTTTGTACTTTTGTACGCTGGGTACGCATGGCAGCAGTGCGACAATCTGCGCACGGGCCATGTTTCACATCAAGGCACAGCAGTGACTTGACAACATAGTGCGTGCTTGTTTACCATTGAACTGGCACATGCTTACGTGCACAGCAGCACAAATGTGATGCCTGACAAAGGTGCAGTCACTTGCACTAAGCACGTCTCTGATGATTTGAAACTTTTGTGAAGGAAGTTACCAGCGCTTATAGCCTGCCTCACATAAGAATTACATTTTTTGACAGTTCTGAAAATTATCACGTGTACAAATGTCTACAGGAAAATACTTTTTATTTTGATGTATTGCACAATTTGAGAGCCAGCTGAATGTGTTTGTGCAAAAATCATTAGTGGCAGAGGAAAACACTGCTTATTCCGTGTCAACTGTAAAATTAAATGTGAACACTACTGTTAAAAATAGAATTCTTGCAAAGTGTTACAGGTTTTTTGTTCTGACAAATTTTTGTAAAATAAACATACAATGGAATCAAACGAAACCGTTAAGAGAGCCCGCAGTGAAGTGTGGAATTAAAAAAATTGAGTGAATGGAAAAATTACCAACTGCAATAAATGCAAAAAGGAATACAAAACTCCAACAGGCAAGCAGTACTCTTTGTTTAGTATTTTTGCAGCTGTTAAAAGCTAAAAGTGCACAAGATGTTGCGTGGAATGTGTTATTTGAATGCTATATAAAAAAATATGTAGGACTACTAGCTAGGTTTGTTTATAATTAAGGAAAATGTGCTCCCTTCAGCGTCACCATCTTTTACATTTTACCAATTAGCATAGTTTTGTGTGCGTAAGGGTACCAAATCTAAACCATATTTGGTCGGCGGTACAGACATCACATTCACCTTCTATTGAAAAAGCAAAAAACTATACAGTGGAACTTTCTTTAGACATATCAGTCACTCAAAAATTTAAATTTTTTTGAGGAGAAATTATTAAAATAACTGTAGATTTTAATTGTGTGTTAAGTACCTTGTGTGAGATATACATGGTTCGTACGCTTTTAAAAAACCTTGCATTTTTGAGGCCTTGAAAGTGCTTAAATTTTTTTTGAAGCCCTTGACAATTTTATTGAAGTTCGCATAATTCTATTATGCAACCACAGAAGAATGACGCAAGATAAAATTTGTCAAATAATAAAATTTACGTCGTTTACCATAACCGTTGCTACAAAATTAATGTTTACGAGTTGCGACAGTGATCTTAGGTTGCGTTGAAGCACTTCCGATTGGTAGAGTCGATAATTACGTATCTATGTTTCGATGATGAACTGCAGGTTAGTAGATTCGATAGTATCGATATGCGACAAAATGGCTGCTGCTGCTAGCTGTTCTTTTTTGTTGTTGTTGTTGAAGAGGTTACATCGTTGCCATCATGTTTGTTTACGAGGGTAAAAAAAATGTGTGAAAGGTAAATTAAGATTGTAAGGAAATGCAAAATTGACTACGTTTTCTATTATTTTCACGTAAGTTTATTCATTAATTGAGCATATACAGTACTTTAATAAAATTCTGCTGTGGTCGTTAGGTTAGTTGTCACAATGTCATCATGTTTCACGCCTTTCTAAAAGCGATTTCCAGTTCGTTTAGTGCGTTTCATGTAGGGCCTATTGGTTTACAGTGTGCTAAAATAAAATGTCGGCGAAGTGCATTTTTAGCAATTTCTGGTTATATAAAGATGACTATAAAGACTGGCTACAAACTAGTAAAGACAAATACTCGGCCAGATGTTGTGCTTGTGGCAAGGAGTTCAGTGTCTCTTCTATGGGAGAAAGTGCTCTGAAAAGCCATATGAAGAGTAAGAAGCATCAAGAAATGACGAAGCTGAAAAAATTGCCATCTGTAACAAGAATGCTGCTACCCAGTGAAAGAGCAAGCAGGTCAGATTCTACTACTCTGGGGGACAGTAGTTCAGTACAAAGCACTTCTTGTGTTGGGCTACATCGAGTGTCAAGTATGGAGCCTCATACTTTGAATAATGACGTCCTTGATGCGGAAATTATTTGGACATTGAGAACTATAGGAATACACAACTCATAAGTCGAATGAGAATATTGGCGAAATATTTAAGAAAATGTTTAGTGATAGCGCCATTACGGCAAAATTTTCCTGCGGAGAAAAAAACCGGATACATGGCAGTTTTTGGAATTTCTCCTTACTTGGAAAGTGAGATGGTGGAACAGTTGTCAGTATTAAAAAAAACATGTACTGCTTTTTGACGAGAGCCTGAATTAAATGAGGCAGTTGAAGCAACTAGATATTCACATTAGAAGTTGGTCTGGGAAATAGGTTGGAAAGTGTACAGACTGCTACAGGAACGTTTCAAAAGAACACAACAAAACTGTATTGAATATTGGTAGCTGTGGCTTGCATGTTGTTCATAATGCCTTCAAAACAGGTTGCAATGCTACTGACTAGGGTATCAGTGAGTTTTTGGGAAGTCTCTTTGCACTTTTTAAAGATGCACCAGCCAAGAGAGAACATTTTAACACTGTTACAGGTAGCAATAGTTTCCACTTAAAGTTTGTGAACCACAGGTGGTTAGAAAATGTACCAGTTGCAGAAAAGGCCTTGGAGTTGATACCAAAATTGAAACTTTAATAGAGAATGTAGATAAAGGTAAAATTAACAACCCCGTTTGCAAGTCATTTATTTGTCACTGTGCGAATACATGTTTTAAATGCACTTACACCGTTAAAATTGAAAGTGTTTGTGTCTGTAGCGAAAATTCTGCAGCCTTTTCTTTCTTGTTGCATATCAAACAGATAAACCAATGCTTTTTTTTTTTTTTTTTTTTTTTTTTTTTTTTTTTTTTTTTTTTTTTTTTTTTTTTTTTTTTTTTTTTTTTTTTTTTTTTTTTTTTTTTTTTTTTTTTTTTTTTTTTTTTTTTTTTTTTTTTTTTTTTTTAGTCAAGACTTGAGGAAAATTTTGATTCATATTCTACAGAGGTTTCTTACAGCAGATGCACTAAAATCAGCCAATGCTTCATTTCAGAAGCTCATTCATTTTGACTTCAAAAATGTCAAAAATCATTGTGCTGTTGCAGATGTAGATTTTTGTTATGTTGCTGAAAAGGAAGCAAAGCATTAACAACAGCAAATGGTGCACTACAGAGTAATATTTTGCTAGTAAAGGCATCCTGCAAGAAGCTGCTGTTTTCCATTGTAGAAAAGTTGCTGCAGAAATCTCCAGTTACTTACTCCACTGTAAGAAGTCTGTCATGTCTTGATCCTAGAGAGTTGTCACCTTGCAAGGCTCGACAGAAATGTGTAAATAAAATGAAAACAGTCATGAATTCTTTGGTAGAATTTAGACAGGTGTATGAATCTGATATAGAAGAAGTTCTGGCCCAGTGTACAAACTTTTTGTATGAAGCTGTGCCTTAAAATCAATCCACATTTACAGATTTTGACCCTTATTCAAGTTCAAGAATTGATTTTTTTTTACATTGAGATGATGAGTGGCTGTAAACAGTACCAGAGTCTGTGGAAAGTGGTGTAACTTCTTTTAATCTTAAGTCGTGGCCAAGCCATATTAGAGCAAGGTTTTAGTGTTAATAAGCAGATAGAAGTGGAAAATCTAAAGGAAAAATCCTATGTTGCACAAAGGCTTGTGCTGTAAGTCATGTGGTAGTACTAACACTACATCTCGAAAAATTATTCGAACTTCGATTCAAATAGCCCTAGTTGCAGTAGCACCTTAATGTGGTGTCAGAAGACTAGTACATAACTTTCACATCAGAATGAAAGTCGTCTAATTCTTCTGGGTGGCCAAGTGCATTGTCCAAGAGAAGCAGCACTATAAATGGGATTTCCTTCTGTGCACAATATTCCTTTACCTTGGAAATAAAATGATTATCAGACTAATCTCCCAACAGCGCTGTGTAACCTAGGCCTTAGTGTTCGATTTCTATATTACAGCCAATTGGGATGCTGAGACAGAATGGTCAGACCTTTAACCTCCCATCAAAGCAATCCAGATTCCATTCCTGGCGGGGCTGGTCCCCGGATGAGGTTTCCTTGGAGATCACCCATTTACCATGCTCTTTCATTCTGGCACTGCTCAATACTCACCTCACATCATTCCTCACCAGTGCTAAATCTTGATGTTAAGTGCTAGCCAAAACCTCTCGCTCACTCTAGAGTGGAGAGGCAGGTCCTTGCTGGTCGGGAGCAGAACGAAGAGTGGCGCAGCGTGCGACGGCAGGCTGCCTGGCAACGGGGGCGAGGGGAGGGGACAACGGAGACTGCCGAGGAGGGATTACAGGCAGCTTAGTTAGGTCAATTTATTAGACCTCTCTGGGTTCTGGGAGTGATAAGTAGGTTAAGTTTCTTGTCTCTGCATGCATCATAACCAACCATAACAGTGATATAATCTTTTGCGACCCAGAGTCCAGGCATATATTATTCTTTCTTTGAAATAAATGTTCGTTATTGGCATCCACTTACAAAACAGAGCAGTTTGTTCAGGCAAATATTCACTTTCTTCGATTATTTGTTACGAGTTTAGGCTCCTGCATCTGCACTTGCAGCCTTGCCTGTAATCTTGATGGTGTGAAGATATGCATGCTTCTTGAATAGTTTAAACCACTCAGTGCTAGCTTTAAATGAACTTTCCATGTCATTTTCCCAGATTTTGGGAATTTGGCCCAGCCTCATCTTAGTAATTATAATGCTTTGTAATTTTACAGCATCTTTTGTATTTCCATAAATACAATCTGTGTCCTTCACAATGGTATTCACAGTTGAAACATGGGGATCAGTTTCCCGAACAATTGTTTTTTAGCATCATGATACAATCTAATAATTTTTCTCTAATGTAATTGCAGATCTCTTAACTGCCTGATTTGGGCACTAATCTTCTAGGTTTGTTTATGTATGTTTTCTTGTTCAACAGCATTAATATAATATATAAACTTTAGCATTGTTCAGTACGAAGGATTTTTCTTAAAATGGTCGTGATTTTCTTTGTTCCAAGAACTTATTTTGGTTTAAATTTGAGTTAAATCAAACATTCTGCATAATTATTTTTCCGTTAAGTTTCACCAATTTGGAGGATTCCTTCAGTGCTGTGATAGATTTGATACAAACGTATAATGTGCACCAACAATATTCTGTTTCGCAAGATGAAACATACTGTGTAATTTTCACAGAAATGCAAACTACCAAGATAGTCAGTTAATAATTGCTATTTCACAAGCACGTAATTCATGCTTTAGGGATGTTTGATTAGATTTTTACATATAAAATTGTAAAGTACATAATACCATTTAATCTTGATACAGCACAAGTTATTAACACAGAGATGCAGGC
The DNA here is from genome assembly GCA_003012365.1 of Medauroidea extradentata. NCBI lineage: Eukaryota > Metazoa > Arthropoda > Insecta > Phasmatodea > Phasmatidae > Medauroidea > Medauroidea extradentata. The sequence continues at coordinate 6,538 of PNEQ01101273.1, read as the reverse complement.
AAATCTTATCAGTTTGATCAATATGTGGTCAACTTTTGATAGTGTTGAGGATGTGTGTTGGCAAGTTTAGACCGTGTACATGCATAATACCATATCTTATTTCCCTGACCAACAGAATATCAATAAAATTAACCAGGTTGTATGATTGCGGCAATTTTTTTTTTTTTTTTTTTTAATATTAAGAATCACTCATCGTATACCGTCCAAACGATTGATTTTAGACATACAGTTTATTAATGAAAAATTTTTTTGGGGCATTATTAGTAGTCTTACATAAAAAACTTTGTTAGGTTAGGTAACATAACAAATTTTTATGTAGGGGTACTTCTAATGTCTTTAAAAGCCCTATGTACAATTTTTTGTTACGTTAGTTTAGGTAAGATAACCTAACCTGGCCTAATTTAATGTTTGTAACCTAATATAACTTAACCTAATCTAACAAAAAATTATGTAGGGCTGCTTATAACGTCTCTAGAAACATTTATCATCAGTAAAACTATATGGCTAAAATAATTAGTTTGGCCTCTGTACACAATGAGTAGTGATAATAATTTTTTTTTTTTTGTGAAGTTATGGAGAGAAAAGCTCTCAATACCAGAATTAAAAGCATTAGTAAGTTGCCTAAAAACAGACGTGTAATACCTGGTCACTACATCATCACTCTTTGAATCCCAAAAATTGTAATGTTCACCTGTTGTTTTTGTGAAACTTTGTTCAATGATTCGTCGAAACAAACTACAGCTTTCTTCCCCTCTAGCATTTAAATCATTTCATCCATGAAATACGATGCAATATCAAATGTGATTTAAAAACCTATCTAGCTGCAACTGAAGTTTCTTTGCTATGACACTAATCTGGAAACAACATTTCGCATAGTACAGATTTGAAAAAAGCATCTAGGCCTACCTTCACAGAGTGTTAACTCCCAGCCTAACTTAGTGTTTTCTGCCTTCAATCTGGCTCATAGTGGAACACCGGTCCATGTTGCTTAAAGACAAATTAACATTGCACCTTGCAAAGTTATCACCAGGAACTTAGCTATTCATTTAATAGTAGTAGGATAGGTTAACTAATATAGTGTGTTTCTTCCTGTCATGACTGTTTTTCCTAAATTAATTACGTTGTGGACATAACACTCATTGAACATACATTTCCAGATATTTTTAATGCACTTATCATTTTCATAAACACACACGAGATCACGTTATTCTGTAACTTTTTAACACACCTTTGTCATTGTACAAGCCAATAAGTTCAGGCGTATTCCTCCATTACGCGGTATGGTAGATAAAATACAATTTAAATGTAAATCCACGGACTTCAGACTTGTTCAGAACATATTAATACACACATGAACCATAGAAAAAATATTTGCGCCACACCAAGTAAACAAAAAACAACAGACAGTGATAAACGAACGTATCAGAATGCCACAGGGTAAGAACAAAAGCGAACTGCTGAGCCATTGTTGCCAAGTCAGCGCCTTCAATTTCTACTACGAACTCTTGGATAAAAACACCACAACTGTTTAAAACCCACTATATTAACTAAAATTCATTAAAATTTATGACATTTTGCAAACAGTACATAAGAAACACCATGGCAGAGTAATTTTTTACCACTGTGGAAACTTGGAAACATCACAACACATTGTCAGAGAAACCATTGGTCTGGCAACACTGGCGGGAACCACTGAAAATTCTGGTACATAACGCAAAAAAAAAAAACCTGTATTAGAGACAAAAAACTGGTACCTTGCGTTAAATCAGCTGTTCCACACAACTACAATATCGGTACGAAAAGATATGGGGAACTTGAAAATTGGTATGTGTGCCAAGAAAATGGTACGCTGTATTAATTCCACCTGCGGAAATGTTAGTTTACAAAATTTTGAAATTCCAGGGTTTTTTTTTAGAGAATTCACTGACTTTTCGGTTTTTCCGGTCTCTCGCCACCCTGTGCTTTTTCATAGAAGCTTATTTAAAGAGAAAGAGGGGAAGTTTCTTGAAAGAATTATGATTAAGTTTTTTATAACTTTTTAAATGGAATTTAAAACTTGCTTGCAATATTACTACACTTTGCCAGTGTAAGTTGATTAGTTATAACCTAATGAGTATTACTGTACAGTATGTATTTAAATAAACTTAGGCATAAAATGTTTTCACACAAGTGTAGGCACATCAGTGTATCTGCACTACAGAACTAGCACATCTGAAAAATTTTGTTTGTGTGAATCTCTTTCTACATTTGGGCAAAATGTTAAAAAAAAAACTTATGTCTGTATCAAATGTACGGTTCTGAAATTTCAAAAAAAAAAAAAAAAATGGTGAGAGAAAAAAACAGGAAAAAATAGATTTCTTTCCGAATTTTCCGAAATAATTGGAAAAATTTCTTTAAAATCCTTGTGAAATTATACTAAACCTATGGTGGCTAAATAATATATAGTAACTTATGTAAGGTAATTAAAATAAGGAGGAAAGCAGAGAACTGGCCTATCGGATTCATTCATTCTGAACATGTATTTAACAGCAAGGCCTATGAATGCAGTAAGAAGGCAAGCGTGGGAACATTTCAGTTTTAAGATAAGGTGAACTACAGAAGCCATCACATTACTGTAATTTAAGTAACTTGTTTATTAGTAACCAGGAACACACACCATCGTAAGTCATAACTGTACACCTGGCAAACAACGAGTGTCAAATTTCACATGTCAATTGTGTACCTGAAAAAAAAAGCTGGTCATAAAGTTGATGAACGTAAAACAGCAAGGTACACCACTTTGCCAGCTGATACAAACAGCAAGATAAATATTAATTATATATCTTTAGTATATTACTTGTGAATTTGAACTACAAAGGGTTTTTTGTTGTAATCAAAACTGTTTTCCTGGCAGAGATTGTAAGTTGTGTATGAGTATATGTTTCGACAACTATTTCTGATTAATTCATGTGCGTATTGTTTATTTTACTGTACCAACTTTATTGTTGTTCTTTTTAAAATGTTGTGTTACATTTACTGACTATTTCATTTTCATGGTAGGTTACTATGTGTAGGTGTATCTGCAGATAGGCCCAGATTTGTAATTCAGAAATTGTAAGATTATTTTTTTGGAATTTTTTCTTCAATTTTGTGTAATTTTTCACCTTGATGAAAAAAATCCAATTTTTCCCATTTTCGCAAAGGAAAGAACCCATTTTTTTCCTGTTTTTTTCCGATGCTTCAGAATCCTAATCAGATGTAATTTATTTGAAACTCATGCACTGTGCTTGATTTACTCTAGAGGTTAAGTATCCTGTATTTGCAGGAATTTACATCAGTAAGAAGAACCCTTTTGCCTCGCCAGAATTCCACGGATTGGGGGTAAGAATTGAAGATGATGTGCTTATTACAGAGGATGGGCCAGAAACACTTACAATAGCTTGCCCAAAAACTGCTGAGGAAATCGAAAAGCTAGTTGGTACCACGCCTTCACTGCACTTGTGAATAATTATGCTGCAATCACACATTTCCCGTACCTTGTGAATTTTTAATTCTGTAGGTAGCCAATAAGTTGTTAATGCAGTTTTGGAATGTAATTGTTTTTGGGTGTACATGCCTTGTGTATTTGTCAGTCCAGGTAAAGTATTAAATATGTAACTGTCATCAGTGAAACTATTTGTTTTCATAAATACATACTTGTTGCTTTCCTGTCACATTCCCTTTATTACTTGCAAAAGAAACCAGATTTCATCAAAGATAAAAAAAAGACTCTGACAGAAACTGGAATCTTCTGTTCTTTTCAAGGATGCTAATTAAATATTCATAGCTGTATGGTACACAAATAGTATTCTTTTTTTTAAAAACTGATTGTTAACTGTCTAAGTTGATGTCTACAAAATTCATGAGCTGTATATGACATAGGTAATTGTGTTGCGTACTTTTTAATTTTAAAATTTTTATTCAGTATTTAAGGAAATCACTGCATGCACAAACACACACACACACAGTGCAACATTCAAGTGTTGTGCTGATATGACCTACCAGTAAATAACTTTATACATAATTTGCCTAAATTCCTGTAAATCTACTTGTATCTCGTCACAGGAATAAACAAGCAGATACAAGCATACATAACTGATAGCCTACTGTACTCAAAGTGGGTGCAAATTAACCCTGAAAGTTTAAATTGTTTATGAAATTTGGGAATATCAAATTATAATTATGATTCCGACATACGATACATGAAATATACTACAGATAAGTCGGTTTACTAAGTAATATACGAATACTCAGTTTATTGAAATTGAGGAAAATTTTTCTGAGATGTCTTTCTAACAGTCGCCATTTTCAAAATATTACGAAAGGATGAATGAGATAGGCAAAAGTAAAGTAGCTTTATGTGTAGCATGTGTACCAAATTTGATGAAATTCCTGAAAATGTTCATCAGATAAGCCATAATATGCTTAAAAATATAAAACAGACAGCCATTTTGAAAATATGAACACAGGATGAACAAAATACACAAGTCAACTTTTTGTGTAGTGTACTGTATGTGTGCCAAGTTTGATGAAATTCTGGAAAATACTTCCTAAAATATGGAATACTATGCAAAAAAATGTAAAAATGGCCACCATTTTCAAAATATGAACACATTATGTACGAAATACACAGAAGTAAAGACAGGTTTATATATTGTTTGGACTGAACCTACATGTGAGACTTGTGTAACTTTACCTAGGAGCATAATTTGAACTGCACGCCTGTTGGGCTTTGTGAGAAGAGGCAGTGTAACCAAGATGGCAGAGATGGGACAGTAAGCTCGGTTCGTGGCGCGTACATTTTTTGTCCTTTCGGGCCGGATAAGTTATTATCGTTACGCGATTTATACACGGTAAACAGCGTAAATGGTACGCAAACTCCAGTAATGTTTCGTGTCATGGCGGCGCATCTAACAACTCTGCATAAGCGTCATCTTCACAGCAAGTGATGGCATGCATTGACACTACGTTTAGACTGTAAAACACCGGCCCTGACAGACAGACACGGGCGGTGTTGTTACACTCACAACCAATTACTTGGGCAGAAATACCATATATACAGTCCACTTGACTCAGTACAGGTATAAACCTAAAAATATTCGGCTCAACTGATAGACTAGGTCTGCTGTCACAATGGCAGCACAGAAGAATTGCAAGTTGTAACTTTCAGCTACCGTATTTACTCGTGTAAACGCCCCACATTTTTTCACTAATTTTTAATTTGAAAATAGGGGTGGGGCGTTTACACGGAATTTAAAAAAAAAAAAATAAATTTAAAGTTATTTTCTGAGCAAAATTGTTAAATGGTGGATCAGAACTACATTCAGTTTGTGAAATAAACCGTCCAAGACCGTAAATTTTCTAGAAAGCAAGAAAATAAGTAATATAGACCATGTTCTATTTTTAAACCAAGTCCCGTGCTTGCCGTCAGACCCGGTCATACCAGGCCAAATGCCGGGAAGCGCTGGACAAAGACGCATCGGGCGATGAGTAAACATTCTACACGGAGTGGAGAGAGAAGAGGAGAAGACAGATAAGGGGGGAAAATGTTCTCCGTTGCGCACGCACTTGCACGTTGTAAATTAAAAAGTAAAAATGATACGATACTTACGGTACAGATATGACAGTAAAGAAGTGACGTGGCAATGTTCTCGTGTGTACACTGAGCTGGAAAGTTTAACGGTAGTTAAGATATTATTTAATGATTTATAAACACAAGTTCACAAAAGGCGTAATAGTTACACAATATTTCCCAGAACTGTACATGTTACCATACGTTGATCATCCACAGATTATTCTACAAACCACCACCCAACCTCCCCTCCCCATAACTATACACAGCTTGTTATTGTTCTATTCCCCCTCCTCTACTTCGTCATCATCATCGCCCTCTGCCTCGCTCTCGCTTCCACTTCTTTCCTCCCAAACCTCCCCTCCCCTAACTATACACAGCTTGTTACTGTTCTATTCCCCCTCTACTTCGTCAGGATCATCTGCCTCTGCCTCGCTCTCGCTTCCACTTCTTTCCTCGTTCTGCCACAATTCGTCGTCCTCGGTTCCGTCTAGTGAGTTGGTCAAGCCCGTTACCTTGAAACTCTTCACGACTGTTTCCGCGGGAATGGCATTCCACGCGGCAATTATCCACTCACACACAGTTGACAACAAAGCTCATTTCATTCTTCCTGTGGGTGCCAACGTGTGTGGGGCAGATCGCATCCACTCACTGTACTGCTGTGTATAGTGGTTTTTAAACGGCCGGTTGACAACAACATCTAATGGTTGTAACAACTTGGTCAAACCACCTGGTATCGTGACAAGGTAGCACCTCTCTTCTTTAATCCTTGTCTTGACTTTTTCGGTGAGATGGCCACGAAAACTGTCTAGCACAAGCATGGAACGTTGACGTAAAAGACCACCTGGCCGTCGATTCCAAACAACGTTCAACCAGTCTACGACCAAGTCGTCGGTCATCCAACCGTTTTCTTGAACTCGCACAACAATGCCTCTCGGGAATGCTTCT
>PNEQ01101272.1:0-36857 GCA_003012365.1 Medauroidea extradentata | reverse complement strand
GGAGTTCCGTTCCCCTCGCGGCCGACATGGCACCAAACGAGCAAAGCAAACGGAGACTAAACGCTGAGAGGAGCAGACAATAATTAAACTAAGACAAGGAGTTGAAGAGAAAGCTTACCAGTTTACTAAAAAGACGTGGCTCTGGTGCCATGACGGCCTCGAGGCGAGCGGACATACGCATCGAACGAAAGCGTAGAGACGAGTGGCCCGGCTCATGCAACTCTCCACCTGGCAGACGGCCGGGAGGAGGGGAAAGGAGGGGAGGAGGCACGAAGGCGGCCGACCACGGCCGAGCGTAGCCGAAACACATTCTTGACGTCGGGAGCGGAGAGGAGGGGGAAAATGTCTCGAGTTCATTAGGACAACACACGGCGGCTCACAGATTCGAATTCACCAATCTTCTGAGAGAAGGCAGAGTCAATGTTTATGCATACACAGCTGGTTATGAATGAGGACTGGGCGGAAAGGCCAGTACAAGTTCCATTTTTACTAACAATTTAAATTACTGCAAAATCCTGTTTTTTTAAATCTGGATATTTGTTGACATGAATGTCATTTCCTGTGTTGATATAGTGCAAATATAAACAGACGTAGCATGTTTTTGCTTATAACCATTTACAAAAATTTTTTTTAATTATTTACAGAATTTTTTTGAAAATGTCTCATTTCATGAGTTGAGAAATATTTTAAGTACTGTATTACTAGAAAAAATGATGGACTGTCACCTTAGGTATTAACAGTAAACATATGCCTACAGCGGTAGCTCCAGATTGAGTTAACAGGAGGGACCGAGTATATTTTTCTGCCCCAACTATAACCCATAACCCACTTTAAAGTGGGGAGGGGAGTCCGGGGGTCCTCTCCCGGAAAAATTTGGATTTCAAGATGCAAAATGGTCCTTTTCAAGCATTTTTCGTGCCTCAGAGCACAATATATCACTGACTGAAAATATATTTTGCTATGAGGAAAGTAGGTTGTGTGAACAATTTTACAATAACTTCATAAAATATTTTTGAATATCAGAAGGAAATTATAAGTTACACATTATTACTTTCATTTACAAGTGGTCGATTGGGAGAGGGACAAAGATTCTTGATGGACCTCAATACTATTTAGCCACCCGCATCTTGCGGTGCAAGTTAACAAGCTGCAACAATTTTATATTATCACACGGAAATTTTTTAAATAGCTGAAAGATATTAGCTCACAGATATGTCCATGATAAGTTACAGAGAAAGAGCGAAATTAATCCTGAGCTAGTAATTTTAGACATAATTTTGAGTAACTATATTTATTCCAAAAAATCCAGTACTTGTGTCTATGGGTGGGGGTGATAGAGTTTTGTTACAAGATATTTTTAAAAATCTGTTGTATGCTACTGCCAGGAAATAAATTTATGTCAAACAATATTATCATAGTCTTCAGCAATTCCATTTACAAACAACACACACAACACAAGGGTCCACATCTCATAGCTACACACATCACTGTTTCAAAGTAAAATCAATATCCGACATATTGTTCCACACCTCTCTATATATAAGAAAGTATATTCTGCGACTCATCTCCGCAGCCCATCGATAAACACAGATCATTAAAACAGCTTTCTCCTACGTGGCACATAGTAACACAGAACAAACAATATATTAAAGTGATATTCTCCGCGACCCATACTTAGCCAATTTTTGTACACAGTCGTTTGGATTCGCTTATCTGCATATCTTTGCTTCAACTGACATTATTAAAAGAGATTCAAGTCTGTCCTGGTTTACTGTGTTTCTTATCGTCGACTTGATATTGTCTAACTTTGAGAATCATCTCTCAGCTTTAGCCGATGGGATGGGTACAGATAGATCAGCCTTAAGAATCTTCTTTCAATATTGGATATTGACCACTTTCTAGTGTCCTAAAGTTCTCTACAAGACCTGAAATAGTGTGACCATTCATGTGACAGTCATTATGTAACAGGCTCATCTCGCCAAGAAGCCTATGTGAGCTTACCCTACAAAATTTAGACAGAATGCTGATGTTCGAGTCACTCTCTTTTCTTTGGACGAATGTTTCACTATATGCATTAAGCAATGCAATCACCTTCTGGTTAAATCGCTTTTTGATGTCATTCTGTACATAATTCAAAACTTCTACAAAAGATCTTTTCTTTGATCCTTTGTACGTGAACGTGTATTGTGTTTCAGGGTGATCATCAAATTTCTTCGCCTCGTCTTGCCAACCCCTCCCTGACGACCGGGGAACAGACAGGGGAGGGGCGACATGACGCAGTGTGCCGGGAAGGTCGGAAGGGGAATCCCATGTTATGACACACACTCATTCTTGCAGAAAGCTTCTCCTCTTTACAGGTGTCATGTGGTGTAAGCTGCAAGTTACAATAGTCAATATTAAAACATTGAAATATTTTTTTCTTTTTATCTTTCAATCAGAAAATCCCGCCCTTCAGAACAAACAGGGAGGGCCATGGCCCCTGGGCCCTCCCTGTGGAGCTGCCACTGTAGGCCTAATTCAAATTCCACCATGAAAGATATGCTTCAAGTTCATAATCATACAAAGCCACTGACAGCTTATAACCAAACAACAGAATACAACCACTGCCTTCTAACCTAACTTCTGAATTGCCGGTTTTTCAGTACTGATATAATTTTTCAGAGAAAATATATTTCAAAATTGCATTGTTATAGGACACATTTAAATAAATTTGAAAGACTGTAAGCATAAATTGTCAAAATTCGTACATAAATTAAAAGTACTTCATTTATGAAATGAATGTTCTTTATTATTTTCAGCAGAACTTAGGGATATTTTGAATATCATGTATCATAACAAACAAAACAAGTAGGAAAATACGGACCTTATGTTTGTCAAATACATTTGCTGTTTTGCTTTCTTAAACAAATATTTTCATTCATTTGCGACATCAACAAAATGTCTGAAAATGCAAAAATTAACACTGTTTAATGTTCATGATAATTTGTTGAACACGGTACTATTTTCCTCCCTTGTTTTTATATTTATTTATTGAAATAATAAAAAGTAAAGAAATAAAACTTTTTTTTTTTATCTTTCAAACCGTTTAGCAGAACTATTTTTTAACACACAGGCTATATGGAATAATTCATCATATGCAGCACAAACAGTGTAAAAACACATAGTTGCACCAATTCAAAACCACTTCAGGGAATATAGGGCAATAATTTTTAATAGATACTGAAAGGATTAATTGTTTTTCTGAAGATTTATCACCACATCTCTGCAGAAAAAGCAGTTAATACTTACAAACTTCCTAGTAATGTACAGCACCTTTAATTAATTACAAAGCAATGACTAACACAAGCAGAAACTCACCTGATATTTACATGAAATACTGTGTGTGTTTTATGCAAGTGAAGTAGGAAAATTTTTATCGTCATATTAACCTCTGCCCTTCCTTATCTCAGCCTTGAAATACTGTCTGTATGTACACAAGAACTGAAAAATCACTTCATGTAGATAACAATGCAAATACAACTCTACAACAACAACTTCTATCCACTATTGGTGTCACTATCTTATAAAACAGCACATAATCAGTGTCAACCCAATTTTATGTGTCACCTTGGGCCATACAGTTAACCAACATTCTTAAACTCTTAATTTTTCATGTGGTAAATGTAACTTAAGAGGAGACAATAATACACTTCTCTGCAAGGTAATTTTTACTGAGTTTATGGCCTTAATAAAGTACTGCAGAACTATTTTACATTGTCATCATACGACTCAGGTTGTTCACCAAATCTTGACATGCTGACTGCTGACCAGTGGGGCTTTGCCACTTGCCCACTGACCTACTGGACTTCAACACCTGGCTGCTGGTTTGTTTTCTTCATGTAGGTTATTCATGAAGTCTGGGTAACTTTTATCTATTCAGATTATTTTTTTTTTTTCGCTATTTAATTACAAACAAAACACCCCAAGCAATAAATAACGTTGTGCCATACTCAAAAAGTTTAATTTTTAATCTTGACAAGGTGTGGTTCAAAAGTGCTACCTATAGCAGTCTTGGCACTACAAAGACAGTTGTCTGGTGTCAACATTTTAATGAATGATGTAAACATGAAATTACAAAACTGTTGTGCTGGTGCAAAAACTATTAGAATTATAAATGTTTGCGTTCTTATGGTTGCCTTAAGCACAATGTGCAGTTAATTTTGTTAAGAGTGCGTGGTAGATAAATAAACGCTGAAAACATTAATTGAATTCTACGCCTTTTTTAAGACATATGGATAAAATACAAAACGCCAATCTTAGATAATTGTATCTGCCAACTTTATGAGTAAATATTTATCCAGAATTACTCATTCGTTATGTGTGACCTCTTGTGGTCCAGTTAAATGCACGAGGTTACGTCGTCAGAGATTGTGCCTCAGGAGTTCGTAACACTGGAAACAATTTTGTTCAAAACGTTGGCTAAAATTATTATCTAGGATTGCTGTTTTTTGACTTTCGCAAATTGGCTTCAAGAAACTTACAGTTATGGATTGATGCCTTTACCGTTGAATTATGTACCACACCCTCTTAAGTGCTATTATTACAGAGCACAGGGTAGGGGTTACAAGAGTTTGCAGTTGCCACCCCCAACGTGAGAAGGTGCCCTCCTACGTAGTTTGTTGAATGTATTTAGGAGATAATACTGTTGCAGCATTCAGTGTATGAATGTAAATTAATTTTGGACTTACCAGTAATTTTAATTATGCCAAGAAAATGCTCTAAAATAATTTTTTTTGCATGGAGGGAGGGTTCTTACAGCACCTTTTACACCAGGATGTGCTCAACAAAAAAGTGATTTCGCAACTCCAAATCACTAACTTTGCACACATTTATGTCAGCTATTTAAGTAAACTATATTTTCACTTAACTGTTGCAAAATTTCACAGTGTATCTGGTAAGTATGAGTGTATATTACTTTTGAGAATACAATAGTAACTGAACTTATAAATATAAATTACTGATTTCCTTTTGGTTTTCATAGGCTTACGTATTACATTTGTACACACACATTAAATTTGTTGGATGCATCTATTCACTTAATGCAGGGCATTCTGATTTACAAAACACTTTTTTCCCCATCCTTCTTTTAAATTACTTGTAAGAGTTAGGCTATACTATACGTCAAAAACAAAGCACACTTTGAAAAGAATTTTCTAAATTTGTTTACATTACTTTATTTTTTTGTAAATTAAATTTTTAATAATCCAAAGATTATGAATATAATTGGCTCTTTGATAGCCAATATGTACATTCGTATTTTTTTTTTCCTGTGGCATCAATGCTGACAAGACTTATTCGAGAAAGGGTGCAAAATTCAGAGGATGTGTACAAGAAAATTTTTCAGTTGTCTCGCATGTCACAAACATTTATACTATAGTGCAAGCTCTGTACATGTAACTCAATTTTAATGACAAATATTTTGGAACCATTAAAATGATAAAAAGCAGTATTCCCAGAGTAAACACTGCAAAAATGTGAAAAAATTTCATAAAAATGATTAGGTATTCTTAAACTCCTACAGCAATAAAATTACTTAGTTTTTACTATCATTACCAATAAATTTGTACCACTTAGTGAAAAATTACAATTTTAAAATTTTTTTTATTTTGCAGACAATTTTTGGGAACTTTGGGGTTAGCATGTTGTGAAACGGACACAATAAAAATAAGAAGTTTGCTACAGTGTGAACTGATGAGTGAATTTTTAACACGCATAACAATATCTGTAGAGAAATTCTTTATTACCTACATTATTTTTAAATTAGATTTATTAGTCACATGCACTTGAATAGAGTGACCAGTGTTTGTTCGTATTTTTTACGTATCTGTAGCAAATCACTATTCAATCAATATTTGAACTGCATATTGCAACAAGTCCAAAATTGTACATTTACCTTTTATGGGCAATTTCGGTTGTGAATGGGTCAACAGATCATGTACCACAGAAGGGAAACATGTCCGCACGATAACAGAGGGAGACATTGCAATGCCTTCAATTGTCTTTGTACTCCAGATAGGAAACAAGTCCACGACAAGTTCCCATAATGAAAAGTGGACATGTTGCCTTTCTGCATCACAGTAAAGGTATATTGTTTACAGTCTCGCATCAGCTTTGAGTTCCTGCCAGGTAACTTATACATTTTTCACACGTAAAGATATAATACAAGCCCTGCAGTGTTCTCCCAGCAAAAATTTAGAGCTGGGTGGTTCACGAGACCAGCTGGGTGGATCGTGGAATAATCTTGATGGTGTTGATGGGAACTTCTGTTTCTTAGCCGGGTGGTAAAGAAAAGTAGCTGGGTGGGGCGCCCGGCAAAATGGGCCTGGGGAGAACACTGGAGGGAGATAGCATGTAGATGCACTTACTTGTTGTATTAAGGGTGCTGTTTACAGCAATTTTCATCATATGTTTTTATTTTTTATTTGCACCAAATATTTGTTTTTCTTATTTTGGACACATGTAACTAAATTTGGCTCTTATGAAATTTTTTTATCTCTCATAGTTTTCGTGTAGTGGCTAGTTAAGTCAAAATTTGCATGGTTCCATTATAAGGACTACACTAAAAAAAATTCAGAGTGGATAAAGCTGTTGCAGGCTACAATGTCATGTACATAAAAACAAAGAATAAAAACTTTTTGTATTTAAATAAAAATACTGAAATTTTAAATAAAATTTGAAAAATTCAACAATTTTTTTAAAATACAAAAATATTTTACTATGGTTTATCATGGCTGAATTTGTAGCCTACAACATTGTTACTCACTATGAATTTTTTCAGTTAGGTAAGCGAGTTGGTTTTATTGTCATCCTTAAAAAGGAAATAGACAAACTTTGGTTTAACGAGCCATTACGAAAAAACTGTGCAAGATAAAAAAATTTTTAAGAGAAAAACTTAGTCACATTTTGTGTCTAAAACAAGAAACAAAATAATTTGTCCAAATATAAAAATAAAAACATGGTAATGAAAATTGTGGTACACAGCTCCCTTCTTAACGTCTTAAGTATGGACTTGTTTGCTACTATGTATGTTAGTGTAGTGCATGTGACATTTAGTACGAAAATGTATACATTTCAAGGCCTCAGAGTTGGCACACAGACAGTAGCAAATCATTAAAATTATTATATTCAGCTAATATTTACTATTTTCTAAGTTGCACATTTCTACAGTTTCTCAACTTATGAATAACGTGCATTCAAATTTTTTTAAAATTGTTATTAACAATACAAATTCTAATCTAATAGGCATTGTGTGTATTTGGCGTTGATTTGGCATTGCATATCGCTATGTGACACAGTTTTAACTAAACACATGTCTGCTGTAGCACATTCCCAGTGTTTGGTTGAGCATTAATTAAAATATTTCTGTTGCAATCTCAAGATCTTTAATATTGAACATTTATCCCATTTAATTTTTAATTTGAATTTCAGTTTTGATGTGTTTAGCATTTTAGCAGACACACAGGGTTCAAGGCGAAACCCAAAAATATAGATTGGCCGAACATGCATGGGAAAGTAGCACCAAAATTCTTTGGGAAGACTCAAAACCACTTACACAGGAAACTGACAAAATTAAAACAAAAATCAAAGAATCTGCCTTTATTATTAGCAATAACAATATTTTCAGTCAACAGAGTATTGAATTAAAAAATATGTGGGTCCCATTGATTAAGAGAGAAACAACTTTATAGCACAAAACAAAAACACACACTCAACTCATCACAACCAATCCGAGTCAATCTATGCTGCGCGACCAATCAGGAGACAGCTCGTCTCCCATTGGCTGAGCAGGATAAGTGGGCTTACCCTATATATACCCATGGTTTTTCCAGTCTCCTCATCAGTCGCACTCGTGTTCCTGAACCCTGTGTGTCTACCTGGTGACGGGAACAGATTCCAGTTCCCGAAACGTCGTAACACTGTCTGTCTGGAAAACTACTGTGTTTTGTTTCGTCTCTTCATTGTGTCGTTTGTCTTGTCTGTATATGTCTGATATCTGTTACGTTTTGTCTCGTCTACTTGTAGTGTTCTTTTGTTATTTTTCTGTTCGTGTCTGATATCTACTGTGTTTGTTGTTTCGTCTCATCGTTGTGTCGCATCTTATTTGGTTTTTATTTTATTTTGTTATTAAATTCATTTATTATCTCTTTGTTCCTTGTTTTTATTTGACCCGATTCCATCTTGGAATTTCATGTTGTGTATGTATCTTGCTGACTAAGCATACTCTGCTTATTTTATTGTTTCTTTTATTTGTTTAGTTTTTCTTTGACAGTCGTTCAATTTTGCAATGGAGTACGTCCAAGAAACTGAATCTAGTCATGAACTCCCATTGCACAGTTCTTTCAAAGATCATATCAATGCCCAGTATGGACCCGGTATGCATATTTCTCTGAGGAAACTGGAAAAGAAAATGATTGATCTATCTCGTTGTTCCAACAATTTGACTTTTATTTGTAAATGCCGCAATGAAGGTGTAATTCCGAAGGGTCTTACTGTCAAATCTCCTATGAACAGCAAACAGGCTCAAAAAATAGCCCTGAAAGCCAGCCAAAAGCTGCTGAAAGAAAGAATTTCTGCCTATCATTGTCAAAAATCCAAACTGAACAATGAAATATCTGCAATACAGCTTGAAATACAGTCCATCATCAGTACAAAAGATTTTAATTGCATGTACCAGTCTATCACGAATCTTGTCCAGAAAAAATCTGTTCGATGCAAAGAAAGGCAAAAAGATAAATTTTCCAAACTTACCAGTACCGAGAACACAAAAACCCACTCCGCGCCGAAAAGTATTAACACAGTCATTAATGCATCCTCAAGAAACTTGTCCAACTGCAAGGAAAGTGTTTTGCAAAAAGGCCTCAATTTCTGCATTGCTCCACGACACATTCCTGTCCTTGAGATAGTTTCATCTGTCGAGAGCGCAATATACAAACTCCCTGCAGCTAAACAAGACGAATTTCGCTGGTCTGTGCGCACAGCGATTACCTCAGCTGGCTCACCAAAACCAAATATCTCTTCCGATGAACTCAAAGCCATCAAAACTCTGAAATCCGACCCTGACATTGTAATCCTTCCGGCAGACAAGGGTCGTGCTACTGTGGTACTAGATAAATCAGACTATGACAAAAAAATCACAGACCTGATCACCACTGAACAATACACACATCTTGAAAAAGACCCTACTGCCAGCATCGAGCGAAAAGTGTATCAAACTTTGAAAAAACATCAAAGCTACCTTCCAGATAAAACAAGATCGGAACTGACGCCACACAGCAGTAGATCACCCCACATATATGGTCTTCCAAAAATCCATAAGCCTGACATGCCTCTGCACCCAATCATCAGCTGCTGCAATACTCCATGCCAAAAACTATCAAAATATCTCCTGAAAATTGTTGAACCCCTCGAAGGCCAGACACCAACTTTTGTCAAAGACTCTAGTCATTTCATATCCATAGCCAAAACTTTGAAAAAAGAAAACACCGACGCCCTAGTGAGTTTTGATGTCCAAAGCCTTTTCACCAATGTACCTGCGGCTGAAACTCTCAACATTGTCAAGGCCAAGTTGGAAGCTGACCCAACTCTAAAGGACAGAACAACAATACCAATTCCATCCATCATGGAAATGATTACCCTTTGTGTCACCACGACATATTTCCAGTTTAATGACAGTTTCTACAAACAAACAGACGGCATGGCAATGGGTTCTTCACTTTCACCATTCATGGCGAACATATTCATGGAGAACTTTGAGCAGGAAGTACTTAGCAAAAGCAATACCACTCCTAAAATCTGGCTTCGTTACGTAGACGACACTTTCACTATCTAGCAACATGGACCTGAAACCTTGGAGGAATTTGTGAACTTCCTAAACTCGTTGAGGCCATCAATCAAGTTTACATATGAAACAGATACCAATGGCAGCATTCCTTTTTTGGACGTACTAGTTAGCAGGGAAAACAGCAGTCTGGAAACTAAAGTATATAGGAAACCTACACATACAGGCCCATACTTACATTTTGCTTCCAACCACCCTAAAAGCACAAAAACTGGCATAATTCGCACACTAGCTAACCGAGCTGAGATTATATGTTCCAACAAGAAATCTGTACTGATAGAACACAACCAAATAAAAAAAGAACTCACAGCCAATGGTTACCCGGCAAACACCATCAAACAGCACATGAAACCTAACAGAACACTTAAGCCCACAGAAACCAAAAAACCAGCAGGAACCCTAGTTATTCCGTATGTTAGAGGTCTTTCGGACGTCTGGGTAATAAATACGAACTTCAAACAGCATTCCGATCCAAATCTACTATCAAAAGTATGGTCACCAGGGTAAAACCAGCCAATGAAAAACTACAAACTCACAACTGTGTATATCAGATACCCTGCGAATGTGGTCATATGTATATGGGAGAAACTGGCAGAGCTCTTTCAAAATGCATCAAAGAACATAAAAACAATTGCAAGAAAGGCGAAACCCAAAAATCTAGATTGGCCGAACATGCATGGGAAAATAGCCACAAAATTCTTTGGGAAGACTCGAAACCACTTACACAGGAAACTGACAAAATTAAAAGAAAAATCAAAGAATCTGCCTTTATTATTAGCAATAGCAATATTTTCAGTCAACAGAGTATTGAATTAAAAAATATGTGGATCCCATTGATTAAGAGAGAAACAACTTTACAGCACAAAACAAAAACACACACTCAACTCATCACAACCAATCCGAGTCAATCTATGCTGTGCGACCAATCAGGAGACAGCTCGTCTCCCATTGGCTGAGCAGGATAAGTGGGCTTACCCTATATATACCCATGGTTTTTCCAGTCTCCTCATCAGTCGCACTCGTGTTCCTGAACCCTGTGTGTCTATCTGGTGACGGGAACAGATTCCAGTTCCCGAAACGTCGTAACACTGTCTGTCTGGAAAACTACTGTGTTTTGTTTCGTCTCTTCATTGTGTCGTTTGACTTGTCTGTATATGTCTGATATCTGTTGCGTTTTGTTTCATCTACTTGTTGAGTTCTTTTGTTATTTTTCTGTTCGTGTCTGATATCTACTGTGTTTGTTGTTTCGTCTCATCGTTGTGTCGCATGTTATTTGGTTTTTATTTTATTTTGTTATTAATTTCATTTATTATCTGTTTGTTCCTTGTTTTTATTTGACCCGATTCCATCTTGGAATTTCATGTTGTGTATGTATTTTGCTGACTAAGCATACTCTGCTTATTTTATGGTTTATTTTATTTGTTTAGTTTTTCTTTGACAGTCGTTCAATTTTGCAATGGAGTACGTCCAAGAAACTGAATCTAGTCATGAACTCCCATTGCACAGTTCTTTCATAAAAACATCTTTCCTTGAAAAGATCCGAAGAAATTAACACGTAGTCTCGCCCGTGGTTTTGTCTCTGGCGGCCAACTAGCCTCTTTAAGCTTCGGAGGATTAGCGCGAAGCTGTTGACATTCTGGACACTGTCTTACAACCTGTTCTATGTCATGGTCCATTCCTGGCCACCACATGTACCTGCGGCTTACCGCTTTTGACCGAACAATCCCATCGTGGTTGGCATGAAGCATTCCCAATATTTTTTTTCACAATACTGTTAGCACAATCACACGATTACCCCATAGAATGCAGCCATTATATAAAGACAATTCATCCCTTCGAGTCCAATATGGTCGAAGCTCTTCTGTCATGCGACCCTCATGCCACCCTACTAAAGTCCAGTGCTTCACTTGCACTAGTCTAGGATCTTCCTCTGTCAGTGTAGCCAGCTTTTCAGCATCAATTGGTGGGTCTGGTAAAGCCTCCAACATGAGAACATCTCCCACTGCTGGAATGTGAATCTCTGGTGCTTGTAATGGTAGACTACTTAAGGCATCAGCATGACCAATCTGTGTCCCCGGTCTATGTACTAACTGGTAGTCGTACATGGACAACCAGAGGCTCCAACGCAGCAACCATGGCAACAATATGTCTGGGGTCTGTTTCATCGGGTCCAGAAGTCGCAGGAGAGGTTTGTGATCGGTAACCACTGTAAATGTTCTCACTGCCAGATATTGCCTGAATTTTGTCACCCAAACATGATCGCTAAAGCCTCCTTATCTATCTGGGAATAATTCTTTTCGTGCTTTTGCAGAGAACGGGAACCGAATGCTATGGGTAATTCACTGCCATCTTCATTTTTATGCCCCAAGCCCATATCCTGATGCATCACAGGTTAGGACTATGGGTTTGGATGAATCATAATGTGTGAGCACTGCTTCAGACTGCAGAAGCCCTTTTGCTGAATCGAACACTTTTTGATGTACTTCTGTCCATTCCCATTTCTTCCCATTGTCTAGCAGCCTACGAAATGGCTCTAAAAGGTTAGCTTTATTGGGTAAAAACCTCTCGCAAAAATTCAGCAGTCCCAAAAACGACTCAAGTTCCTTCTTTGTGGTTGGGGCTGGAGCATCGTGAATTGCTCTTACCTTTTCCTGTGTTGGGTGTATTCCACTGTTATCCACCCGGTATCCCAAATACTTGACTGTCGGGGCTGCGTACACACATTTTGATTTTTTAAGCTGTAGGCCTGCTGCCTCAATTCGTTTAAGCACTTGGTGTACCCGTAGCCAATGTTATTCTTCTGTTGCCCTGGTAATTAATATATCATCCAAGAGCACAACTACCCCAGGTATCCCTGCCAACAAGGTTGCCATTAGCCGCTGAAAGATTGCAGGGGCATTAGAAACTCCAAAAGGCAACCGTTTTACTCGAAATAGTCCTTTCATAGTATTTACAGTAAGAATATCTGATGTTGCCTTATCTACTGAAACTTGTAGGTAGGCTTCTGCCAAATCTAACTTGGTAAAAAGTTTCCCTCCTGCCAAGTTTGAGAAGGCCTCATTTATTGTTGGAAGGTGGTAATCAATTTTCTTGCACACTGCATTAACTGTGCATTTGTAGTCACCACATAATTGTATAGAACCATCTGCTTTCCTTATTGGTACCAATGGTGTAGCACATGCTGAGTATGCCACTGGTTCAAGTACCCCTCACTCTACTAACCTGTCAATTTCTGTGCTGACCTGATCTGCTAAAGCGAATACTACAGGCCGGCTCTTACGAAACACTGGTTTTGTCCCAGCCTCCAATTCTACAGTCATTGGTGGCCCTGTATATTGCCCAAGTTCCTTTTCTCCAAATACTTGTGGGTATGCTTCGATCATCTTCGCAGTTTGTTCTTGCTGTAAATGGTGAATCCCTTCTACACTGATCCCTAAGGGCTCCAACCAACTACGTCCGAGTAGACTTGGGCCATTCCCTTTTGCCACTAACAAGGTTAATCTAGCTGAAGCTGTTTTAGTTTGCACATCCACAGTTAAGGACCCCAAAAACTCCCAGCCTTTCTTGAGACCATGTTTGCAGCTTGTAGTTTCGGTTGCGTAGGCCACAATTGTCTGTATGTTTCACTGCTAATAATTGTGTGACCTGCCTCTGTGTCAACTTCCATATCTAGCTTCTGACCATCTAACCACACCTCCACACAGATTGGTGAGTGTCTGCTCCATGGGTTGCTGTTCATGTTGTATAAGTTGTACATTTTAGTGTCCTCTTCAAAAGAACGCTGGTTTTCACTCATAGTGTAATTAACATGAGACTTACTTCTGCCATCTTTTGACTTCTGTATGCTGGTAAATTGTTGTTTGGATTTCTTTGAAATACAAGCCCTTTCTAAATGACCTTGTTTGGAACAAAGATTGCATACTGTACTCCAGTGCCTGTATGTGTGGGGGTTATGTGGCCTATTACAACGCCAACATAGCTGTTGCCCTTCTGTTGACTTATTCTGAGGTGTGGTTTTGACATTAGTTTTATTACCTATATTGACACCACCCATTGCACCAACCAATTCACCTCCCACACCACCTCTAATGTCACTCATGTTCCAGTTCGCTGTTTCCGTCGCTACAGACAAATCCACTGCGGCCTTGAAGGTAAGCTTATCCTTCGTAAGCAACGAATATTGCAACGTTTTATTGCGTATGCCACACACTAAACGATCGTGTTGCATTCTTTCAAGGTCTGTAAAGTTGCAATGAGCAGTTAACTGCCGCAGTTCAGCTACGTACTCTGCAATAGTCTCCCCTTCTTGTTGGTCCCGCTTGTGAAATTTAAACGACTCGACCATCTCGTTTGGTTTCAACTCAAAATGTGTTGACAGCAAGCCCAAAATCTTGGCTATTGCTACATCGCTCGTGGCTTTTGGAGACACCATGACGAGACCAGGTTATAGAGATCTGTGCCACATGTAAAAAATATAGCCTTTTGTTCTTCCTTGTCTGTGACTTTACTGGCCGCAAAGTAATAGGTTAAACGTTCGGCGTATGTCTTCCATGCATCTCTCCCTGGCACGAACTCACCAAAAGAGCTGAACAGCGCCATTTCATACACCTCACATCTGCACCGAACACGAAAATATGTGCGTATATTCAATTTTGTCTACCGAGATCGCTGTATATGCGAATTCATAACCCGTCCTCGTCGCCAATGTTAAATACTAAGTTAAGTTTTCTTCCATTGATAATCAACAACTCGCCATTGCAAATACAACCATAGATAACGACATACATCTAAAAAGATAACAACAACAACCACATTACAATACACAACAATTTGCTTCATAGCAAAACATAAAAAAGGCAATTGTTACTTCACATGACATGTTAGAATGTGATTGATGTCACTTCTGGGCTGTTCACTTGTTGTTCATATGTGGTTATGACAGGAATCTCCTGGAGTCAGAAAAGTTTTCTTGGTCACATTACTTGCAGGGTGTTAGTTCACTAAAGGTTGGTTAGTCAACTTGTTTTTTAGTATATTCACACTATTCACTTAACTGTTGGTAGTAAAACACCCCTGCAAGTAAAATTTTAGCTCTCCCTGAGTCATAATCTTTTTGACTCTACAGAAGTCTCATAAAGTATGTACAGGTGGTTAAAAATAGTACCGAGTTTTACCAGCATGAAGTAAAATTTAAACTAGAATCATTTAAAAACATGTCTTGGCGAAATATGATTCAGTCCAAATAGTGAACAAGTCGACAGGCTCGAAGAGCAAGGGGTTTATGAGCCAGTCTCCCACTCCATGGTCAGTAAAGCAGACGGGTCGGTGCGTCTCTGCGGGGATTGTAAGCGCACCTTGAACAAGGTATGCCAGAAGGAGAGTTATCCCTTGCCCATGACCAACGAGGCATTCTCTAACACAGCAGGTGGTTAAATATTCACCAAACTTGATATGGCCGACGTTTATCTACAGGTTGCAGTATATGTTAGCACAGCAAGCTTACTGACAGTGAACACTAGTAACGGGTTGTTCAGAGTTCAGCGGCTCCCCTTTGGAATCCATTGTGCTACAGCAGTGTTTCAGAGATATACGGAAACACTAAGTGGCTAGGATACAGGACGCCGTTGTCTTACTGGATGACATTCTCATCACGGGCGCGAATGAAGTGGTGTACTGGTCACACATTCAACATGTTCTTAACTGCATCGAGGGAGCCGGTCTGCAACTGAAACAATTTAAATGTGCCTAAGCTGTGCCATTTGTGGAGTTTTTAGGATAGCGTGTGGACAATGTGGGGTTGCACCCGACACAAGAGAAATTGGACAGGATATTCAGCGCGCCAGCTCCGACATGCAAGAAGGAACGCCAATCCTTTTTAGGCTTACTTAACTTTTACGACAGGTTCCTACATGGCAAGGCCAACGAAGTGGAACTGTTGCACAGACTCCTGGACCAATGCCGACCATGGTAGTGTTCGCAGACCCACAACAAAACGTTTTATTCTGCAAAAGATCTTCTCCAATCGGAAGCTGTGTTGGTGCACTATGACATGATTAAACCGGCGGTGTTGACAAGCGATGCCTCTGAGTATGGCCTGGGGACAGTGCTAGTGCATGTGGACAAGGACGGGAATGAGAAACCCATTGCCTTTGCACAAACAAGAAGAGAACTACACACAGATTGATAAAGAGGCCTTGGCCAACATGTTTGGGCTCACGAAGTTCCAACAGTACTGGCTCTCGCAACCATTCACAATCGTAACCAACCACCAGCCTCTGTTGCAGTAACTTGACCTGGTTAGGCAGATGCCAGATATCATATCCCTAAGACTGCTGAGGTGGAGTTTGACATTGTCCACATTCAACTACCTGCTTGTGTACAGACCGGCTCTCAGCATATGTCATGCTGATGTGCTGAATTGGCATTTAGGTAAAGGATGTTCCAGCTGTCTGGGATGCATTGATGCTCGAAGCTCTTCCCGATCCTCCGATTGAAGCAGCAATAATCACATTGCTGACTGATGCCGACCTGGTGTTAGGGATCGTGAAAGAGAACGGACGAGTGGGTTGGCCAAATCATAGAGGAGTATCAGATCAACTCCGCCCTTACTGGTTCAGGAGAGAGGTGTTGTCACTATATGGAGGATGCATCCTTTGGGGCACCAGCATGGTCATAACGGCAACATTACAGAAGGAGATGACACAAATGCTGCATGCATCCCATGACAGTGTCGTCAGGTCGAAAGCGGTTGCTCGTAGCTATATGTGGGGACCCAAGATGGACAAAGAGATTGAGGAGTTCGTGGGCCAATGCCAGCAACTCCGAGCCAACCCACCTAAGGCACACGGTACCTATTGGGAGCCAGAAAAAAACTGTGGGCAAGAATCCACATAGATTTCTTCGGGCCTTTCTAAGGCAAAGTTTTCCTGAGTTGTGGACACATTTTCAAAATTGCCAGAGGTGAGAGTTGTGCCTTCTGTTTTATCAGCAGCAGTGGTTCGAGAGCTCCAGGACATCTTCAGTGTTCACGGCATGCCAGAATGCATTGTTTCGAACAGTGGGGCAACTTTCACATTTCGAGAAATGGTAACTTTTGCGAGGAGGAATCGCATTAGACTCCTTCGCTCAAACCCTTTCCACCCCTCAAGCAATGGCCAGGTGGAAAGCATGGTGCACACTGTGAAAGCGAAGCTGAAGAAGCTGGAAAGCTGCGATTGGCAAACAAGGTTGGCCAGGGTGCTGTTTGTGCTGCGCACCACATCAAACACGGGGAGTCAGGAAACGCCTGCAACCATTGAGGATGGCACTAGTCCAGATTTGCCCTAAGGTCAATGGGGGGGCGCAAACCTTCTACGTTGACACAGGATAGAGTCACAGCACACCGTTTTAATGTGGACGATTCTATGGGGTTCAGGGACTATGGGGGCAAAGCCAAGTGGATACCCGGCAAGAATGCAGGGATGCAAAGGAAATTTTATTTACGAGGTTCTGGACAGTGTCTCTCACGAGTACAGACACCATGCAGACCAACTCTTTCTCAAAGGTGTTAACAAGCAAGGGACCAGCAGTTCGATCCCAGACCCTCAACAGGCACCAGCTGCGTGTAATGGAGGACTAACTCCACACCAGGGAAACCGGGTACCGGCACACCCCTTGAGCCGCATGGAATGGCCTAGGAGGGCACCTGTGATCCTTCAATAGTCCAGCACGCTGAGCCGGTGCAACAGAGGGTGTCCAACAATGCAGGCCGCAGCAACTGTCTACAGTCACCACCACGTTCAAGTAAGCGTGTGGGTACTTCTATCAATGATGACGCCTCAAGCCCGTTCAGGGGGTTCGAGGAGCACGAAAGTAACCATCAGCAGTTTGCGTAGGCTAGGCCAAAGGGTCTCCGCACATCCACCAGACTAACGCACCTGCCACTCAGGTTGGAAGACTATGTCTTGTAGTTGGACACTGTATGGCGTAACTCAGCGACCTATGTATATTGTGTTATGTTCTTAAGAATAAGGAACTATTTTGGAAGAGAGGGGTGTAGAGTATTGCACTAGACGAGGTTGTGTTGGCGTCCTGCTGTTGTGATGTAAACATTGTGTGTTTTGGCGGGATCACGCGGAGTCTGACTGTAGTGTGCGTGGACCATGAGTGTGTGATAAGGGACCAGGATTAATAGTTAGTGATCTGTAGCCAACAAGGTATGTCGCTACATAAAAAAAATCTCCCACACTATTACCGGTAACTATTATTCTATTTGTATACACACACATTTACAATGAAACATAACTTGTTCAGCCAGAAACTACAGGGATACATGTCATCTGGAGTTTTAAATCTTTATAACTAGCTGGCCGACTGTGGCTTTGCTGCGCGAATTTATGTAATGTAAACAATAACTC
This sequence comes from Medauroidea extradentata, assembly GCA_003012365.1. NCBI lineage: Eukaryota > Metazoa > Arthropoda > Insecta > Phasmatodea > Phasmatidae > Medauroidea > Medauroidea extradentata. The sequence goes on along the minus strand of PNEQ01101272.1, from coordinate 18,584 downwards.
TGGATAAAATATGTGATGAAGGCATTTAACAGCTAGCGTACTCAATAACTGTGAACTATAAACGGTCTTAGCTCAGTCTAAACAGCATGCGCAATATGCTCGTATGATGTCACAGTAATTCCCATCGCCAAGTCATGCATGGGATACAAACCCGTAACCCCACCCCTCCCACACCACTAACCTTATACAATACCGGAGTGATTGCTTAAAGGCAGGCCGTAATAATTCTTTCGTATGTACAGGCTACAGTCCAAAGAGGTTTTATTTATGAGTATAGGTTGGCAAAAGCAACAACTGTTTAATTATTTCTCCATAATCATTCTCTTTTGTCGGGAGACTGTAACATTTTACTGCTTTTTACATCCTTAATTTTCAAATTTCATAAAATCCTGAATTTGATTTGTAGATAATTACACTAGCTTCATTCTTATCAAAAAATCATCTCGATTTCTCAACGGGTATAAGCGGTACAGATAATTATTCGAAAACCCATTTTATTTTTTTTAACAGCTTTCAAGGACAAATTTTGAAAATTCGTGAAATTATTATTTTTATTTTATATTTATGCAAGATTTATTATTTAGAAGCAAACACCATTTCAATATTTCCACTAGTTTAGGAGATAAGTGGGATTAATTAAAAACACGTTTTATTTTTTTTAAATTCAAAGACGAATTTCGAAAAATTCTAAAATTGCATTTTAGATATTTACTTAAGCATAATTTTAAAGAAAAAATCAACTCATTATCAGAAATGGTTTAGAAGAAATCACGAATTAATGAAAAACACATTTTATGGCTTTTTACCCTCTTAGTTTTCGAAGTTAAAAAATTATGATAGCTTTCCCCTGTTAATGAGATATCAGTGATTCTTTGAAAACACATTTCACCCCTTTTACCTCCTAAATTATCAAATTTCGATAAATCCATTCTTAGTGGGTGCCTAAGGGCCACGAGGAAGCTTCCCTCAAAATTTTATGGTTGTAGGTCCAGGGGTTTGGGCTGTGTGTTGATGAGTGAGTGAGTGTGTCAGAACACTTCAATTTATATATTAAGATTTTAATGTGAGGTACTCTGGTACATTGTAAAAGGAACATTCATTCAGGAAGTCAAATAATTTATTTTTGAAATGTAAACTCAAATGCTGTTTTCATGGCCTGAGGTAGTTTGTTTAATAATCTTGCACCATTGCTGTTAACTGATTTTGTTGTTTTTGTCTTGTCTGTCCTTTGAATACTAAATATTTGTTCAATGAGTGGATGATAACTATGAATAAATTGTTTTTGCTATACATGAGTTTATTTTTTTAAATTTAAAATAGGTTTTAAATAAATAAACAGATCGCACAGTGACAGAACGTGTGCATTTAAATATTTTTCTACATCTGACAGCACTACACATTTAACTATTTAATAGTATTTAGTGATCTTGTAATAAAGTAGCCTAGAGTATGAAGTAACTACATTACTTTTATATACTCTTTATATTATTGTGTCAGATGTAAACAGTGTGCAATATTAATTAAGCCATTAACATTTTTTTTATCTAGACAGTTCATATTTTTGTTATATACTGTTTCCTTTTATCTAGTTTATTATTTTACATTATTACTGTTAATATTCCATTTCACACTTTTAATTTCTAGCATTGTTGTGTTGGTAGTTCACTAATGATATTCCTTACTAAATGTCAATCATAATATTATATTCATAATCAATGTGCGACATGACCCAACCCTATCATAATTTTATACAATCATCACTAAATCTAAGCATCATCATCACTAAATCTAAGCATCATCATTACTAAATCAGATTATAATAATTATTAAATCTAATGTGTAATATTTTTGACAAAACTGTCTTGTCACTGATTTATAGTTTTGTAAGAAATTATTGTTAAAATGCAATGTAACCAGTAAACTTATGTAATATTCATGTACATGGTACAGTGTAAGAAAAGGTGATAATGTCTTTAATTGCACCATGAATAGAGACAAAAATAAATTAAATTGAATATAACCTCTTTGCGAGCAAGGTCACTGCCCCTCAAGATGGATTTTTAACTACTTTGATTACACTACTTCCCCTTATGCAACTAACCGTTTCCTCCAGGTCTCTCATTCTGGCTCTCCCAAATGCTCCTTTGTAAATAGCTCATTTTATAATTCCCCTTAAATCTACCCCCTTAATGACTGAACTACCTAGAAAAATTACCTATGGCCATAGGCGTAGCCAGGGTTCCAACAATGGGGGTGCAGGAAGGGTACGATCACGCCCTGTCTTTGAGGGGGAGGGTAAATTTTTACACGTCGCCAGAATGTATACACCCCAAACATAGGCGGGGGGGGCTCTCCCGGGAACATTTTATGATTGAGTTACAAAATGGTGCTATTTGGACAGTTTTACAGTCAAAATATTGAGTATACTACTGAAAGAAATGGTAAAATTTTTTAAAAGAGAAAGTTACATGAGTGATGAAATTTCTTATTTTTAATTGATTGATTACTTTTCTTACTAAATATTTACTGTTAATATTTTTTTGTCTCAGGTCATCTGTTTCAAACTTACAATTTTCTAAGCAAATGTCCACTACATAATACCAAAAAAAAAGCCACACACTTTCCTCGTCCGAAAATCCAGGAACACAACTCACTTCTGTGTTATACCATTTTTGATGAATGAGTAAATTAAAGCTAAAAGCAAAACCAGTGATAGTAAGATTCAAAACTATAAGGTTGAAATTCTCGTGTTTAGTGTGTAAATTTTTTTATTCAACCTCAGTTCTAATGGGGGTGCGGCCGCACCCCTGTGCACCCCCCTGGCTACGCCTATGCCTATGGCTCCTTCCCTTCTAACCCTTTCCCTAGCTGCCTAACCTGGTCTACATCTGTTATTCTGCAATTTGTCGAAGGCATTTGACTGTATAAACCACAATCTATTCTCAAAAAAACTTCATTACGGTATAACAGGTACAGCGAATAAATTAACTGTTTCCTACTTGACACAATGTAAACAGCAAGTAGTAATAAACAATTACACAACATCCAATCACGTTACATCACAACCAGAATATATACAACATGGAGTCCCTCAAGGCTCTATTTTTGGTCCATTATTATTTCTCATTTTTATTATTGACTTGCAGCTCAATCTGGAACCAAAATCAACAACAGTGCTTTTTGCTGATGACACCAGCATTTTAGTAAATATGAAAACTCATTAGCAGTTAATAGAAAGATAAGACTCTATTTTTGCAATGATTACTTAATAGTTTCTAGCTAATCTACTAACTTTAAACTAAGGTTGAATTAGAAATGGGCCTATAGAATCTCTAATAAAATGTGATGACGTCTTAATAAATAATGCAATATCTACACAATTTCTAGGCTTACACATTGACAGTAATTTAAACTGGAAAAAAACATGTAACTGATGTAGCCAAAAATTAACTGCAGAAATCTTTTCATTAAGGTATTTATCATCATTATTGTCTGACAAAGTATTAAGGAGTCTACATTTTATCAATGTACATTCTATAATGGCATACGAGATTGTTTACTGGGGAAATTCAGTAGACAGTAGAAAGATTTATGAGGCCTTGGTTTATATAACTGACTGTAGCGATAAATCCAAACTAAATACTGAAATACATAATCACAACACAATATCCAAAAACAATTTCCATACAAAATCATTCTCACTTTTTTCATTTCAAAAAGGAATATCACGGTCATGTATCAAATTATTTAATGTATCAGGTACCAAAAGAATTAAGAAACTTGTGTCTTACCAATAGCAAATCTTTTAAAAAATTGATTGAAGAATTTCTTAGATAACTTACACCTTCTATTCAATAAATAAATACTTTGAGCATGTAAATGTAAAATGTGTGAAGTGAATCAATGAACTTATCTAATTACACCACGGTATAAGTAGGTGATTTAGACCAAACTGATAGGCCTAAAAATTGTATCTGCACATATAGGAATCAAAATTATGTAAACTTAAATGTAACTGCAATGATTATATATAATTTTCTCATGTAACTTGCATAGGAATGGAGGAGGAGAACCTGGGGTCTCCGGGGAATGAATAGTTGTGTGATAAGTGTGAGGACGGGAGCAGGGGATTGGTTGATGCAGTGGCAGTGAATAGTGGTAGGAAGGAGATGGGTAGAGTGGAGATAGGCACACAGATAGGTGAGGAAATTAGTAAAATGAGGAGTGATTGTGCTTTGACCATAATGAGGGATTTGCTTGGGGGTAATATAGTCAAAGGATTGGGAGGTCTAGGAGGGAGGTAGAGTGGAAGGATGGAATAGTGGAGGTAATGAACAAGAACGAGATAGTGGGGATAATCGGGAGAGTGGAGAAGAAAATAAGAAGAGAGAATGGATTGGGAAGATTGGTAGAGAGAGTAGAGCAACTAGAGAGGGATTTATTTTATTTGCGACTTATTTTTACAGTGGCGAAGTTAAGGTGTAACCACCTTTTCTTACACTTAACCACTGAAAAAATAATAATAATAATAAAATAAAAATCAAAGACAACAGAACATTACAACACATTGAGAAAAGAATAATGAGCGAAGTAAATATGATATCAAATTACAATAAGCATGCGTATTACCATCTAGAACATAAATTATTCCTAATTAATATTAAATTCAGACATAATACAAAATTGTGTTTTAAGTACGGAATCTTTATACCTGAACAATTATGAAATAAATAGGAAAGATAGATAAACTGGATATATTAGACTAGACAAAAAATAATAAAAGGACTAAAGCTATAATTCAACTATCAATCTCAAAGGAAGACTCTGGGAAATATTAAAATACGTAGTATACTAAGTAAGTAAATCTTATGGGAACTTAAGTTATTACATTACTACATAATAAAACAATAGTATATTTTCAAGAACAAAATGAAGTAAGCTACACTATCAACTAATACTGAGAATATACAATATTACATTTACTTTCACACACGCACATATGCACATACATATACGCTGAACATGCATACACGCACACACATGTCACACACACATACACAGGTCAACAAGTGTAATATCATCCACTGTTCATATTGAATTAATTTTTAAAATGTTAGTTTAGCAAATTTTTTAAATGAAGAAACAGACTCATGTTGTCTGGTTTTCTCATCGAGTGCATTCCAAGCACGTGCAGTGGCCACCAAAAAGGATTTTGAATATTTACTGGTTATATGCCTTGGTATTAGTAAAACCATATTTAATTTAGTACGGGTACTGATATTGTGACGGGACTGAAGTAAATTTAATTTATCAGCTTAATATTTCGGACTTTTAATATGAAGTACTTTTCTAAGTAGTAGCAGGCTATGCAATTTGCGTCTATTGTCAAGTCGTAACCATGATAGCTTGTCGTAATATGGAGAAACATGGTCGCGTGATTTTAGATTAAAACTAAAGCAAATACAAATATTTTGTAATTTCTGTAGTCTGGTTAGTCGTGCGTTAGTCAGGTCATTGTACACTATGTCACAGTAATTGAACAAGGGAAAAATCAGTACCTGTACAAGATGTTTTTTAATGTTCTCAGTTAGCTGGTTTTTAAGGCGTTTCAGTAGATGTTAAGTTGCTAGAACCTTTTTACTTATATTAGCAAAATGGGTAAACCAATTTAGAGTACCACTCATAGTAAGACCAAGATTTTTAATTTTTGACTGTATTTCAAAATGTGCGTTGCCTACTACAATTTTTGGTAGTTCAGCGGTAAGGGATTTTACCATCTTATCGGAACTACACATTAAAATAGCCTGGGATTTTAATGGGTTCATATGGAGTCCATTTTCTATGGACCATTTTTCGACAGCCTTAAGAACTGTGTTTAAATTGTCTACATTTTTGGTGATATCCGAGGAAGAAAAAGAACAATATATTTGCAAATCATCGGCATAAATGTGATATTGAGAAAATGTAATGTATTTAGGCACATCATTTATAAATATCGCGAACAGAACAGGACCAAGTACAGAACCCTGCGGCACTCCAGCACTTACTATATGCCAGTCAGATGTTACCTTTCCAGCAACAACACACTAACTCCTACAGGAGAGATAAGACCTGAACCAATTTACAGCCCTATAAGAAAAATTAAAATTACATTCCAGTTTAGCAAGTAAAATATTGTGGTCAACACTATCGAAAGCTTTACTGAAGTCTAAAAGTGTGAGGAGAGTAACTTTTCTCATGTCCATGGCCAGTCTAATGTCGTCAACAATGTTTACAAGAGCAGTGCTAGTACTATGATTTGCACGAAAGCCTAATTGGTACTTGTCAAGTTGTCTTGTGGATTCAAGATAAGATCTCACTTGACTTAGCACAATATACTACAAACTTTGGACAAAACTGGTAGTATTGATATGGGGTGGTAATCGGCGGTAGTGGAGGGTTTTGATGTTTTAGGAACAAGCTTTACGTACGTGGTTTTCCAGGTGTTAGGAAATTGTGCGTGCTTGAGTGAGAAATTAAAAATACAGTGCAAAGGGAATATAAGACAGGGGAGTAAAGATTTTAAAATACGAATGGAAATTCCATCTGTGCCAACTGCTGAGCTTTTTACGCGGAGAACGGCTTTATTTATGTCTTTAAAAGTTACGTTAATAAAGTCAAATGTTTCACTTGTAACAGTTTTCTGGCCATGCAAATTTCTTAATGTAGTGTCTTTTACATCTTCAGCTATAGGAATGAAGAATTTAAGAAATGTAAGTTCAAGTCATTAGGATTAATATCACTTATATGCGGTACAGTTTTATTATTTATGCCTAAAGCCCGCAAATCTCTCCACAGCTGTGATGAACAATTTCGTTTACCGATTTCTAGGGAATGAGTGAATTTTGCATTTTGAACCATTTGCGTACATCTATTCCTAAGAACACAGTATGTTTCAAAACATTTTGTGGCTATCACTGCATCTCTTTTGAGAACTTTTTTATATTCTCAATAAGCTGCGTCCCGTTGCGCCAACAATGTGCGTATTTCTTGTGTCATCCAAGGAGAGGAAGGACGTGTCACACGTCAAGTTTTGACTGGCCCGTGCATATTAAGAAAATTAATAAGAGTTTCATTGAAATATTTAACCATATCACCAACTGAGCACATCTTATTGATTTCATTCCATGGTAACGCAGCAGCTTTGTTCAACATATCAGACATGCTAAAACTTTTAATATCTCTGTATGTTACAAATTTAGCTGGAAATTTAGGAGTACGGACAGAGAACGAAAGATAAATGAGATAGTGACGAGATAGGCCAGGAACAGGAAGCTGTCCATGGTTCAGTACTCGGTTTCAACTAGACGTGATAATTAGATTGAGACAGGTATGAGAGGTGGCAGTGTTGTGGGTAGCATCAAGTGTACAGAGTGATAAATTACAAGAAGAAATAATTGCATAATCATAATTGCTTGAATACATAATTAATTCTGTTTCAAGTTCGCAGAAATTACCAACCTTGGGTGGCTTATAAACTACCATTAGCAGTACTTTTTGAGCGGGAACAGCAAGTTCTAACATTAAATATTCCGCCTGACCAGAGTATATACACTTGCGGACGAGGACAGAATTTTTGCCTTCAAATCTTTGCAAACGTATATTGCTACACTGCCCCCTCTTTTACCTTCCCTGTTGTTTCTAAACATGACGTAACCCTGTAATTGGACCAACGCTGTAGGGAGAGTTAGTTGACTTAAGCCACGTTTCAGACACTAAAATTGTGTGTAGACAAAGACCTTGAAAGACAGCTTGGAACTCACGAAAGTGAGCAACTAAGGACTTAGCGTTGACAAGTGCCAGCTGGAGGCTACGGGGGTGAGGGTGGAATGCCTTTTGTAACAGTAAATCGGTTGGTATGCTGGTTGTGGTGGTTGGCGTAGTAGGAGTAGACAAATCCTCGGCAGTAAGCGGGATAGAGCAGAGCTCTTGGAAGCACTTGGAGGTGGGTCTCAGTGTTACCAACTGTTGTTCACTCAGCATAGATTCTGTAGGAACAAGAAAGAAATTTACTCACCAAGCAGACCATTGAACAGTGGATGATGTTTACATAAGACGCACAGAACACAATTACACACACACAAACATATAGATTGACGAATAATTATACAATGAAGATAGTAGGAGAAATATGATTTCATCATCAAAAAGCTATTTCTAGTGTACATCATTAAACACTAAAAACAGAAACATAAATCATGTATGAAAGCAAAGCTCCAAGAATATAACATTTCATTCAACACATTCTAGTTCAAAGTACAAAGGGGGAACTAGCAGAGTTTCGTAGTATAGCTCAGAGGGAATGTGAGGAGGAAAGGCAAAGGCGTAGGGAGGCTGAGTTAAAAGGTGGATAAGTTGCGAAAGAGAGTAGAAGAGCTAGAAGCAGAGGTAGGGAAAAAGGCAGTAGGCCTAGTTGGGAACAAGGCCTGGTTTGCAGAGGTTAGTGGCAGGGTTACACGTAAGGTAGGTGAAGGGGAGAAGAATGGAGAGGTAGTAAGGAAGAAGCAGGAGGGAGCTGGTGTAGGACCTAAGGGAAAAAGTTATGCAGGTAGGCAGATAGGGGAGAGGGAAACAGCTAGGGGAAGTCTTAATACGCAGGAACCTGAAGTTACCTTATTAGGCAGTTCTATTGTTCAGGGAGTTACGAGAGGGCTTATATATAAAGTAACATTTGTGAGGGGGGGCCAAGATAAAGGACCTTCAGGAGAGGGGCAGTGATATGGTCAAGGTGGTGACAGTGCATGTAGAGGGAAGTGATCTTAAATACCAGAAAGTAGGGGAAAAGGTGGAAAAGAATTTAAGAGTGTTACTAAGGGAGGTACAGGCAAAGTATCCAAAGTCTCGAGTAGTAGTTAGTGGGGATCTATGAAGGAAAGGGATTAGCTGTGCCAAGGAAGTTGAGGCCAGCCAGATGTACAGTAAGGCATGCAAGGAGTTCGGGGCTACGTTTGTGGCGATCATTCAAGGGGAAAGGAACAAACAGTGAAAAAATTCAGAGGGTGTGGAGGAGAATGTAGAGGGGTAGACAGTCTATGCTTGTAAGGATGGCAAGAGAGTGGAATGTCGTGCAAAATGAGTTGGTGACTGTGAGAGGAGCTGAGGTTTAGGAAGGGACTAGAAGGCTGGTAATGTAGGGATGGAGAGGAATCCACTCGCCGCTGGGTGGTAGCCCAATTGCGAGGATAACTTCTTCTTATTATTATTACTAACTGTAATTTACTAAAATTACAAGTTTCATATCCTAATTGGGATCCATGGAATCGTAAGTAAATTAATTAATTAGTTATATTTTTTGGTTTATGTGAAGTAAATAGGCTTAAGTACATATGAGCAATGTATAATGTTATACCTTGGATCTATGTAAATAATTTTGTATTGCGTGTTACTGGAAACTTATCAGATGTTTCAAGTATTGATAGCTGTAAAGTGGCCTATCTTATGTGTAATTGTAAAATTATGTAGGCCTAAATGTGTAACTTTGTTAAACTTTCAAGTATTTGTTTTTATCTTTAATGATTTTGTTGGGAATTGTAATAATGTAGGTCTATGAAGATTAATCCTCAGTTTTGTTTTGTAGCTGTAAGTGTTTTTGTTATTAACTGTTGTAACCTGATAAGTGAAAGTGTTTTGACTAGGGTAGTATGAGCAAAAAGCACGGCCACTGTGTGTGTTGATTTCTGTGGATGGTAAAATAGTTAATGTAAAAACACGACAAAAGTATTCAGTTTGGTACTAAAATAATGTAAAATTGTGTTTTGGCCATATTAAAACTTAAAATTGCAACAGGTTATAGGCCCAGTTGCGTGCAAGAAAGTGCAGTTGCGGTAAAAATATCAAGGTCGCGGGACGAGAAAGAAGATGGCTCATTCCGACATAAGCGAACTTTCGCTGGTGGAAAAACTAAAAGAACCTAGTGACTTTCAGTTGTGGAAGTTTAAAGTTAACATATTATTAATTCAAATTACAAGGACTGTATGACATTGTGAGTGAAGGAACAAAGGAACCAGAGTGAGACAACAAGGAGTATGCAGTATGCTGAGTACATCAAAAAGGATGCCAAGGCACAAAAAATAATAATTTCCACGATTGACAGAATTCCGCTGACGCACATCCTTACGTGTGAAAATGTGTCTAGCATGTTTAAAAGGCTGTGTGATATTTATGAGAGGGATGCTTAGCAGCAGAAGTTCGACCTGATGCAAGAATTCTTTAGTTACAAATACTCGGCAGGGATAGATTTAGCGACTCATGTTAGCAAGCCGGAAAACCTAGTGTTCAGGCTAAAGGTCCTGGGAAACGATGTTCCAGAACACATGTTAATTTCCAGGATCCTGACAACCTTACCTGAAAGGTATGGTTACTTCATTAGTGCATGGGAATCCACTCCGTTGGAAAGTAAGACACTGGCAAATTTGACAACCAGACTGGTGGCGGAAGAAAAAAGGTGTGTTGAGTCAAAACCTGAAACTGATGTGGTGGCATTTAAAGCTGAAGTAAAGAAGTGCTACAAATGTGGCTCTGATAAACACTTAGCGGGGTTCCACAGGACTGGTGCAATTAACAAGAGGCCAAGTGTTTCTGCTGTTAAGTGTTTCTCATGTCTAAAAACCGGACACATGGCTAGGGACTGTCCAAATATAGTGAAGAACTGCAGTATATGTAAAAAGACCAACCATGAGGAAAAGGACTGTTTCTTCCGAAATAAGGCAAACAAAGAGCCACCAGTTTCTTTCCTGGCAGCAAATTGTGATGCTGTTGACACTGAATGGATCCTAGAATAGATTCAGGATCATCATGTCACATGACCCATGACAGAAGCCTGCTGGAGGATACGATAGCAGTTAGGACGGATATAAGCCTTGCAAAAAAATCCGTCAGTATGAATGCTGAGGGTGTAGGCAGAGTATTAACAGACTGCTGTGAGCTGAAAGAAGTACTGTATGTTCCTCAGTTAAGTAAGAACATTTTGTCAGTGGGTTCAATCACGAGGAATGGGGGAGAAGTGAATTTTTCTAAGGACGAAGTCGCAGTGATTAAGAAAAATGAAGTGACGCTCAGAGGTAGAAGAGGTATAAATGGACTTTATGTGGTTACAATTGCCAAGGACCCGGTGCCTGAACAGGGTGTCTACCAGATTGTGCAAGTAAAATTTAGTGACTTTTTAGTGACTTTTTCTTGAAAAACTGTTCAAATTGAATTAATAAATGCTTTTTTTAATAAGTGCAACATTCCCGACAATTTTTATTATGTTTTCACCAACTGCTGATAGCGCGAAGCATGATATCCAATTTTAAAATGTGCAATTAAAATATTACCTTAATTTAAATTGTTTTATGAAGATGACTATGATAAATATACAAACTAATTAATTAGTTTACTTGCACAGTGCACGACAAATAGGTACTAGTAGTGTGAACATGCATGTTTGACAAATTATTCGACAAGAATCAAACACCCGACAATAATTTTCGTGACTTTTATCAAAATATACTTCAAATTAGTGACTATTGTGGGACTTTCGTGACCTTTTTCACAAATCGTGACTTTTTCGGGACTTTCCTGACTTTAGTGATCTAGTAGACACCCAGGTGAAGCTCTCGGGGCAGAAAGTAAAAATCCAAAAATAACTTGGCATAGAAGAATGGGTCACATCAGTCAAGACCGTCTCAAAGCCGTATCAAAAGCTGTGGAAGGTATGAAATTGGTGAGTGAAGGCATGAATCATGCAACCTGTGTAATTTGCACTCAAGCAAAACAGACACGAGCTCCTTTCCAAAAGGAACGGATGCAAGCCAGTCGACCGCTGGAAATAATACACTCTGATCTGGTCGGGCCAATAACACAACACAGGTGGAACAAGAAGAAGTATATTCTGACATTCATCGATGGATTCACACATTTAGCTGAAATCTATCTCCTTGAATCAAAGACTGAGGTTCCTGAACTGGTGATTCAGCATGTCAAAATTATAGAAAGGCAGTGGGACTTGAAGGTTCACAAACTACGGACGGATAATGGCAACGAATACGTGAACGAGAAGCTCAGAGCCTGGTGCAAGGCAGAAAGTATTGTTGCAGACACATCGGCGCCATATACACCTCAGCATCAAGGAACGGCAGAACAATTTAAACGTACCTTGTTGGACAAGGTCAGAGCACTGATGCTGGACTCCGGCGTGCCAGAAGAACTGTGGAGTGAGGCTGCATATACAGCAACCTACCTCATCAACAGAAGCCCCACAAAAGGACAGAGTGAAACCCCAGCTGAATTATGGTATGGAAGAAAACCTTATGTTTCCAAACTAAGAATATTTGGATGTGAAGCGTATGCAAAGATAAATACACATCAGTTGAAATTGAAGCCGAGAAGTAAAAAGCTACTATTTGTGGGCTACACAGGAACAGGTTACCGCCTGTGGGATGCAACGAGAAGGGAAATAGTAGTTAGAAGAGATGTGTGTGCATAGAGGACTCAGGCACACATAGAGAAGTAAGAGACTTTCCAGTAATGTTGCCAGCGTTGGAGGATGGACTTGGTGACACGGTGGACGAGTTGCAGCAGAAAATTGATGAGACAGCAGATGAAACATCATTTTATGAAGAAAAGTCAGACAGTGAGGAATCATTTCACGGATTTGAAAATGTAAAAGAAACTGGTGGATACGCTGTGAACGGACAGGGAAGAGTACACGGAAGGAACAGAAAAATCTCTGCGAGGTATGAAGATTACGTGATGTTGACGTATGAAGAAGCTCTCTCTTGCCCTGAAAGGAAACATTGGAAAGAGGCTGTTGAAGAAGAGAAGAGATCGCTGATTAAGAATGAGACGTAGACAATAGTGGAAAAGGAAGACATACCTGCAGAACAGCGGATACTGACCAGTAAATGGGTCTTTAAGAAAAAAGAGGATGGGAAGTACAAGGCAAGATTGGTTGTACAAGGATGTCAGCAAGTAAACAGCATAGACTGTGGCGAAACCTACAGCCCAGTCTTGAACAGTGGACCTATGCGAGCTCTTCTGGGCATGGCTCAGAGTGAAGGGTATGTGGTGAGAACGTTCGACATCAAAACAGCGTTCTTATATGGCCATCTGGAAGAACCGGTGTATATGTACCCCCCAAAGGGAGTGAACATCACTGGTGTGTGTCGTCTAACAAAGTCGTTGTATGGTCTCAAACAAGCTCCCGTGAGATGGAATAAAAGAATTACTAGTTTCCTGAAGTCTGCAGATATGTGTCAACTGAAATCTGAACACTGCATGTTTAAAAATAATGATGGATCTGTTGTTCTGGGCTTGTATGTAGATGGTGTGGTGATTGGCAAGGATTGCGGTGCTGTTGATAGTCTGCTGGAAGAACTTGAGAAGGAATTTGAAGTCAGCATTCAGAAAAGCCCCACTAGATTCCTGGGAATGGAAATCACTAGAAATGAAAGTGGCCTTCATCTTAACCAGACAGGGACTGTGACTCAACTCCTTGAAGACTACAAAACATGTCTGAAGTGAAGACTGCCCCGACTCCAGCGGTGGAGAAAAAGGGAGAAGGGAAGAGAGAATAAGACCTTTCCTTACAGAGAGTTACTAGGGAGTCTCATGTATCTGTCCAACAAGACAAGGCCAGATATCGCGTATGCGGTGAACCGCTGCAGCAGAAGTGTCGAGAACTCAACCGAAGAAGACATAGTTTCGATCAAGCGGATTATGAGGTACCTACGAGGCACTGGAAACCTAGGAATAAAATTTCAACATGATAGCTCTGTCAAAGAAGTGGTAGGATTCTGTGATGCTGACTTTGCTGGGTACCTGGAATCTAGAAGGAGCACCACAGGATATGTCATCTTCTACTGTGGAGGCCGCATCGCCTGGTGCGCCAGGAAGCAGCCCATGGTCGGTCTTTCCACGGCAGAGGCGGAGTACATAGCGGCAGCTGAGTGTACAAAAGAACTAATGTACACAAAAGCTGTTCTGGAGGAGATCCTGGGCGACGAGGTAACAGCAGAACTGCATGTGGATAACCAAAGTGCACTAAGTTTAATGAAGAATGGGGTATTGAACCGCAGGTCGAAACACATTGACGTGCCTTCCCACTACGTACACGAGAAGGTAAGCGAGGGCCTTGTGAAAGTACACTACTGTCCCAGTGAGAGACAGACAGCTGACATCTTCACAAAGCCGTTGCCAAGTGTTAAGTTTAGAGAACGTGCGAGTGAAATAGTGTCCTGAGAACTTCATAGAGACTCTTAAAACTGAGAATTAAGGGGAAGTGTTGGGAATCGTAATAATGTAGGTCTATGAAGATTAATCCTCAGTTTTGTTTTGTAGCTGTAAGTGTTTTTGTTGTTAACTGTTGTAACCTGATAAGTGAAAGTGTTTTGACTAGGGTAGTATGAGCCAGAGTTGGCCGTTATGTGTGTGTTTCGAAACACTGTGTCGATACATCACGGTGTATCGATGTCTCGAAACAGTGCCGGCTAGTGTTTTGAAACAGTATTGTTTCGTTTGCTTCAGCGAACTTGTTGCTTCAAGTAGTATTTGAATGAGATAGTTTCAATCAGCACTGTCTCATTGTTCATTGTTTCATACTGTCTCAGCGCATCGTACGAGCCAATACGGTGTTCTGTTTTAAACGTGGTTCTGAAAGAGTAGGCCTAAATTTTCGGGAAAGGACTTGTTATGGAAACTTCAACAGGTGTTTTAGTATAGCTATTATTTATGTATCTGAAAGGAGAAATTAGCATGAATCGTCACGTAACGTAACATATTTAATTGAAACATTAACGTTTTGCATTTTTAGAACTTTTTGTATTATTCTTTGTAAAGGAACATACTTATTTTTTAAAATTTTAGCAGTTTAATGAACAATATATTTTAAAAACAGGAACCTTTTAGTGCAAATGGTTCACATTACAGAAATAAAGCAATACTTTTACGTTAAATTAGTTAAGTAAAGGTTTTTATTGTGACAATTTACGTCCTGTTTACGTCTGATTCAATGGCCTTGGCGGTATTAACACAACCAGAAAACATCTTAAGTAGTTACCAAAAGTGCCGTAAGTAGACAAGGTTAAAAAATATATTAATTGTTTATATTATTGTATTCTTTCACTAATCGCACTTTTCAGTGTTCAGAAGGCCTAAAGATATGCTTAGACTTTGATAAAAGTGTTTTGTACTGGAAATGGCAAATATGCGACATGTTATTACAAAAGTGTAATTGTACGGATTATGGAACAAACATGGCAATGTATTATTAGAATATTCAACACCTTTTTACTTAAGTCCGTAACTACATTGTAGAATGCGTTGGCAACCAGTTGTTATGAAAACTTTTTTTTTATTAAAACTACTTAATTAGACTTGAAAGTTATTCCACACAAACACATAGTTTAATTATAAGGTTCTTAATACGGGCTGTTTAATTGAAACATGAGTTTACTTTGCGACATATTAAAATTATAGACAACTTTATAAAAGCAATAGAAAATAGGATACCTATTTTTGCGTATTTTCCAAAAAAAAAAACCAAGTACAGAAGTATTATAACCAAGGGTATTAATAATATGTATCCTGTTTTAAATACTTCCAGACACTGGTAATGAGTTAATATCTAGCAGCAAAGAAATGAATGAAACAAATATGTTTCAGCACAGCACACAATACAAGACACTTTTTTTATGCAAGTGTTTCATTGTTTCGAAACACAGTTTCAAAACATTTCACTGTGCCGTTTCTAATGTTTCGAAACCGTAAATTGTTTCATTCTGCCCATCTCTAGTATGAGCAAAAAGCATGGCCGCAGTGTGTATTGTTTTCTGTGGATGGTAAAATAGTTAATGTAAAAACACGACAAAAATATTCAGTTTGGTACTAAAATAATGTAAAATTGTGTTTTGGCCATATTAAAACTTAAAATTGCAACAGATGTGTACTGTAAAAACATTGACACACTCCATGTCCCTAATTAGGGATCCAACAAAGGGCAATAAAATAAATACATAATAAAAATAAATATAAAATAACTTCCTCCTGCACTACTGACAATAGCATCCACTCACAAATTTCCTTAATGTGATCCCTTTAGTCATCTCTCTTCCCACCCACCCATCCTGAACTGCCCTGCATTTCCTGGATGCATATTAGTCACAAATGTATTAGACTATAAATAAAAAGGCAGTTTTTTTATAAACTAACTTCCCCAAAAATTTTGTAAAAGTAGATACAAGCGAAATTGGACGATAATTACACTCTAAAATAACATTACTCTTTCTACGAAGTGGTTTAAAACATCTTTGAATTAGAGACAATAAGGAAAAACGCCTGTTTCAAAAGGCAAATTAAATACTTCAGATCTGTACAGACACACGACAAATTACTGGAAATCGTACCTGTTGAAGATAGCTACCACAGACATTACTACATAATTAATATATAATAATTTATGTCATACCTAAATTATGTACTTCTAACGACATTTGTACTTGATAAACTCCTCCAGAATTCTCGTTAAACAAAAACACTACATTGATACGGAATGCAGAAGAATGTTTTTGTTTACTTTCTCGGCGCGCGCTTTCATTTTTTTTTTTTTTTTTTTTTTTGCCCACGGCATGCTAGCATTCCAGGGGGGTCATTAAATATCGCTTTTAAGAGGTGCAGCGCAAAATTTGCACCTGCGCTGCGTTGCTTTGGTATTAAATATACAAATACGCAGGTGCATGTGGTCACGTGATGGCGTAAAGTGCCTTAAAATCTGCGACTAGAAAATGGCTCGACGCAAGTAGAATCTGCGCCCTTCGCGCATGCGCATTCCACAATTTTCGGGTGTGTGAAAGTGAATTAATATAAAAGTTCGATATCTTTATCTGTATCCAGTGTTCTATGAACTTTAATTATTTATTTTTATTTATTTTTTATTTTATTTTCCAATAGGTCCCAAAGAGCCAGGGCCCGCTAGAGGGCACGGTCGTAGAAGAACAGGTCTGGACACTCGCCTGGATATTTGACCCCCTTGTTGTTTGGCTGTAGTTCACCAAGTTACCGAGAATATTGTGTTTTATTGGCGCTGATGTTACGGCGCTCGGACTAAACTCCGCCCACTTCCTTTTCGCTAAGATAAACAATTTATCAAAACGTATTATTTATCAATTTACTAAATACTTTCTTCGTTCACAAATTTAAGAAAAGGCTCCAGCAATCTTTATTTTCATAATAAATTCAACAATGGAAAAAAGTGGGCGGAGTTTGAGTCCGACCGCCCGGAAAACAGCGCTAAAGGGGCTTATTCATAGTCGTTTTTGACCCGGACTAGTGCGGGATTATCGTCGGACTAATTTTTGTCTTATTCATAGACGCGGACTAACGCTAGTCCGAGGATCATCGTGCGTTAGTCCGGTCCACGGTCGTAGAAGAACAGGTCTGGACACTCGCCTATCTAACAATGTATTTTGCTTGACCCCCTTGTTGTTTGGCTGTAGTTCGTCAAGTTACCGAGAATGCCGTATTTTTTGGCGCTGTTTTCCGGGCGGTCGGACTCAAACTCCGTCAACTTTTTTCCATTGTTAAATTTATTAAGTAAATAAAGATTGCTAGAGCCTTTTCTTAAATTTGTGGGCAAAGAAAGCATTTCATAAATTGATAAAAATTACGTTTTGATAAATTGTTTATCTTAGCGGAAAGGAAGTGGGCGGAGTTTAGCCCGACCGCCGTAACATCAGCGCCAATAAAACACAATATTGTCGGTAACTTGGTGAACTACAGTCAAACAACAAGGGCCGCCTTCCGTTATTCACTGATTTCACTGGCCAGTGTTTTCAGTAATGTCAGCTATGGTTCCGAAATTGCTGACGGCACTGATAGTCACTGATACTCGGGTGATGACGATACCCTGTGCGAGGCTACATCCGTTTACTGAGATTACCGATTTTACTGACGCTTCAGAGCATCAGTGTTGTCAGTAAACCAATATTTTTTTGCAGAAATTCAAAAGTTAAAGTTATCTAACTATAGGACGAGTCTTTTTTAATAGATAAGGGCCAAAGAGGGTATCTATTAATTTATATACGTTTCTTTAACGTCTGTTTATAGTTACAGAAGCATTCGTCGTGCAGTTTGCAAAGACTAAATAACGTTTTGAGGTTGAATCGTACCTTGTTTATGCATTTAAAAATAATGGATACAGCTTCCCAAACCTTAAACACACAATGTATAAGCTGCGTCGTGAAAAAAACGAAGAAAACAGTATCAGTCGTAAGTCGTGCTAGATGTATCAATATGCTAAAAATATACCAACTTTATTATTAAAGAAAATACAATGTATACAACGAACAAAATAAACATGACAGTTTACCGCAAAAATGAAATCAGATATATGACAGAGATGTGGTTGCTAGGCAACGTACATTGCAGTAATGTTTACTGATTTAATGTTCCGATATTATCTCTTTACTGACAGTGAAAATATTTTGCTGATTACTGATGCTGTTCCCTTATTGTTCACGGACACTGGCGAACTGTCAGTGATATCAGTGAAATCAGTGAATAACGGAAGG
>PNEQ01101271.1:0-36862 GCA_003012365.1 Medauroidea extradentata | reverse complement strand
GCAATACCTGTTTTAAAGCTCTCATATATATATATATATATATATATATATATATATATATATATATATATATTGTAAATTGTATTATAAGATTATAAGGCAATGAACCCTTTATCCACTAAATAAAAATATTTGAATGATTCTTTATTTTCTGGCCTCCTTATACATTTTTGTTGTACAAATAAATCAAAATATTTCTCTTACTACAATTTAAACACTTTAGCTTAAATGAAAATCGTAAAATAAATTCGATAATCGATTTAATATAAAATACACAAATTAAAGATAACGTGTTGGTTGGGTTATGTTAGAGATGAAGAGTTAAGTAAATACTTTTCACAAGTTACATATTTGACTGCAGCAATAAAAACATAACATAATGCACTAAAAATACTACACGAAATTTTTTGCCTACAACTGCTGTAAATGAATATCCAAAATTTGCCTGTGAATATTTACCAACAAATTTCGTTTCAGTCTATGTTACTAAGTAAAGTTCAAACATTTTACACCCTAAAGTTTAAACATTTTACAAGAATTACAAGGTATATTTAAGGAATTTTATAAAGCAAATTTGAGACGTCTCTTCTTCTGACTGAGGTAATACAATACATCGTCAACAGTAATAGGAATATTACGATGTATGTACAACATCCCTAGCCCATTCAAGCGATCCTGAATCATTGTATTTCTTAGATATGACTTTAAAAACCGCAGAGTGGAAAATTATCTTTCATTAGACCCAGTACATACAGGCAATGTCACCATAATTCTGAGAAGTTTTTGTACCACAGGAAATAGTTCCACACTACACATAAGAAGAGCTTCTAATGCATTTTTTGGTGGTTTTTCCATTGCTTCTACTCGTCTGTACCAGAGTTCACACTCTCCTAAAGCTGCTAATCCACTGCAATTTAAGTCACTTTCATATTTAATAAAATATTTTTAATAAACAATAATTAAAATTCGTATATTCTTTAATAAACTTTTGTAAAGTAACCGATGAACTCGTCATCCCCCGGGCAATGATGATGAGAGGGTTTTACGGCCTTTTAACACCTAAGGTCTTGAAAACCGATTCACCCCGGGCAAGGGGGGGGGGGTTACAACCCATGTCTCCCCTCCCTTGGCTACGCCACTGTTATCAAGTGTTATAATGTCCAAGCCGCTAGTTGAACAAATTCTGGAGCAGGATAAGTAGTTATAGCTGTCCACGCGAAAAACAGTCTCAAGTTTGTCCCTGCCACTAACAGCGACTTCGCCTGGGCCTAATTAAGAGCCCTGTCAGTTTGAGGTTGTGGGGTGATTACGGACATCTAAGGTAAGAGGTGAATCGAATGAAAAACATCTGATTTACCCTGTGCACAACCATTGGTGACGGTGCCATCAATTATATATTTTCAAAATATTCACTTGAACTTTATTGCTATTACAAAGTTTCAGCTGGTAAATGTTTCGCGGAAACGTATTTGGTTCCACCCACTTGAGATTAGTGAGATCATATATCGTCGGTTTAAAGTGACCAGTCAAAATGAGATAAAATGATAAAAATGCTAGGAATATGTATATGTTGTTCACGAACAATTGCCCAAGTTTAAAGTCTATTCGTCGTTTCGTACTGTTGTGTCACAGTATAGTAACTTACCACATTTTTGTTAATATCTACAATTTAATAGTGTTTTAAACAAAATATAATTTATGACGTAATCACTTTTGGCAGTATACCGACGATATGTCAGCTGATATTGTAGAGGAACCTAAGTGGAAAGCGAACTGCAATTTTACCCCTTTTAAAGACTACATGTAAATTGCACTAATTCGATCTGCCTTGTAGTTTTTGTGTGTCAGAATTGAACGTTCGCACGCAGATTTTAGCGGAATTCGAACCCAGAACCTCCCGGAATTTAGACCTGAGTAACAAACAACTGCGTCACGTAACGTTGAAATAATTCATGAAAATACATTTTTATTTTAAAAAATAAAATATTTGTGTCCTGGGCTCATAGAGATTGTACAACACCACGTCTCTATAGGTTACTGTGGAGTGAAACTCCTGTATAGGGTATTTCTCGCTGCTCGTTCCTGATTTTCGGATCATCCGCCTTGAATGTTGACCAACTTAGTTTTATTCTTAATAATCACGTTATCTTATAAAGTAAAAAAAAAAACTTACATGTATATATTTAAATACTTACTTAAGCATCACTCTGACGCGAACAACACCTCAATATCGCTACTGGTTAGATAGATATCGTGAGTTCATGAAAAACAATTTTTGTCCTTTTTCACCCTTTTGGGTGTCGAATTTCGAAATATTTTAAATCCACATCTTAGACACTTGTATTAAGTATACAATTGAAGTGTAAATCACATAGCTAGCCCGTTCAGTCGAATCAAAATCGATCATTCACAAAAAAAAATCATCTTGAAACAAAAATTAATTGTATATATCGACGGGTTCGATAGATATCTAGGAATTATATAATACATATTCAAGGTTTTTTTCACCACTTGAGAGTAAATTTCGGAAAACCCTTGAATAACGTTTTAGAATACTTTATTGGTGTCTCGTGAACGTGAAAAACACGACATTAACCCGCTGGGTTCAAGATATATCGACGATTAATTGAATATACTTTTCATCATTTTTTACCCCTTTTCACCTCCTTAGGTGGCGAATTTCGAAATTTCCTTAAAATAATTTTTCATGTATTTGAGTAAGCATCAATCTTAAACAAAAATCACGTCGCTATATAAAAAAACGGGATCGATATATATCGATTGTGAATCGAAAACACATTTTACCCTTTTTTTAACAGGTGTAGGGCCGAATTCGGAAAATATATTTTAATGGTACTTGGGATATTTACAAAAGCATCAATTTAATACAAAGAGCACTTCGATATCTCGATTGGTTCGATAGATATGGAGGGATAATCGAAAACATATTTCACGTATTTTCACCCACTTAATTAAAGAATTTTGGAACGTCTTGGAGTCCTGTCATAGGCATTTGTATAAGTAATTAATTAAAGTAAAAATAACGACGATAACCAATTGTGTTACATAGATATAGACGATTCATAAAAAACACATTTTGCCCCCTTTTACTGCTTGGGGGTGAATTTCAAAAAATCCTAAAACTGCTTTTTGGGCATTTACTTAAGCAATATTGTGAAGTGAATACCAGCTTTTTATATCGAAGGATTCGATAGGTATCGATAGTTAATCGGAAACACATTTAAGGCCTTGTTACGGAGTTTTGCAGTGATTTCGCAAATATTTTTTTTATTGCTACCTAATACTCATATCAAAATTTCGCTGCACAGTTTTGACACTTATATGTTATAATTTGTAGCTGAATTTTTTTGTAGAATTATACTGAACGGTTTTTTAGATTTCATTACCCAAAGTACCACGTTTTTCGTCGTGAAAATAAGCAAAAATGAAGGAAATAATTTTTTTTGCTGGCGACTGGTACATTATTTAAAAAAACGCGTCCACAGTATTGTGCATCGTGTGATTGCACATTGACTCAAATTTTTTCAAAACTTTTGGTTAAAAAATATTTGAGTTATTGGCACCAGTCTGAAAAAAAAAAAAAACTCGGGAACAAGCTCTTAAGGTCTTTTCATCCCCTTAAATGTTGAATTTCGAAAAATTCGTAAATTGGCCAATATGCATTTTATGAGTGTCCTATTAAAGTAAAAATCACGATGACAGACCTTCGGGTTCGAGTTCTAACGACGTTTCTTCGGAAATACATTTCACCCTTTTTCACCCCCTTAGAGGTCGAATTTCGAGAAATCCCTTCTTAGTGCTCGCCTACGACCTGAGGGGAACCCACACAAAAAATTTCACGATTCTAGGTCCAGTGGTTTGGGCTGCAGTTTGAGATGTCAGTCAGCGTTCATATATGTGTGTGTGTGTGTGTGTGTGTGTGTGTGTGTGTGCGTGTGTGTGCGCGTGTGCGTGTGTGGCCTCATGCTGTAACTTTTGAGTAGTGTCTCTTGAATGAAACGATTACAGGAACTTTCGGTGGAATGATAGACGCTTGCCACTTAATTCGAGGGTTCTCGTTGGCCATCGCTAATGCACCTTGCTCATGTAGCGAAGCAGGGTTCGGGGGTTTGATCCCAGCGCTTAGTAGACTCTAATAAAAGACCGATTCGGGTAATCTAGTGGTTCGGTAAGGTCAGTTAGAGACGGTCACACAAGTTGCTATAATGACATGAGTTAGAAAAGAGTCGGCAATGGCCTTTGTTGAGGAATCATACCAGCATTCGCAGGGAGTGATTTCTGGAAACCATAGAAAACCAAACAAAATCAGGATGGCCAGAGCCGGGGATCGAACCCGTGTTCTCCCGAGTGCGAGTCCAACGTGATACCGTTGGGCCACCTCGCTCGGTCGTGTGGTTCGGAGCCTATGTTTAGTTTTGGAGGTGCTGTTATCTAACGACTTTCCGAGAATAACTTTGCTACGTTACCTAAGTAATTTAATAAATAAACTTAATTCATGATACACCAAGCATGTTGGGTAGAACCTGACAATCCTTTCTACGACATTGCAAGTTATGCGCCGACGTCCCAGGCCGCCTCTTTAATTTAAGTAACTGTATAAAACGTTCTGTTAACATTAATACCGTACCAATGGATGCTTTAATATCAGTTCCTCTAATAAACATCTGTAATTTACGATGCTGTGTTCATATATTTGTTAATTATTTGTCATTATTGTTATTATTTTTCAGTTGTTACTCGGTGAATGTGTGATAATCGACATAACTTAAAACTGCCTAGATGCCAACTGAACGAATGTACAACAGACTGATCAGCGCATGTTACTCAGGTTACATAACGGCAGGTGTCATTAATGAACACTAAAGCATTTCCAAACCTCTTACTTTGAAGGAGCATATCTCGCTTAATAATAGTTTTAGTCAGTTTCTGTATAATTTCGTCATATTTTGTCGTCAGAAATCGTCTCCAAACAGGTGTCGGTCTAATTAATACTCATCCTGTTTACAGGTTTATAGAACGAACGGTTTGTGATTTTACCGTGTGTATTATCCATCTTTTTTTGTCTCTGCGACATCATACATTTTCATTATGTGTGCCGTCCAGCTTACGCAAGAGTTATCGTTTTTGACAGTCATGTTGGCAGCCGTGTATACGGTCATTTCCAAGGAACCAACATCTGTTTTTCCCTGCTACATGTGCATTTTGCATACACTTACACTCTTTCTTTCTGTGTCTCTCATAGCTGGCTATTAAACTGTCTCGAGTGTATAAATAAAAAAAAAAGCAAATCCATGAATAAAGTTGTTTACATGAGAATATTGATACTGTACCCGGCAGTTAACGTGGCGCTGCACAGCGCTGGGGTGCGGGGACGGCGTGGCAGGAGAAATAAGAGGAGGTAAGGAGGCGACACACAATCGAGAGCCATAACATCGACCCTCAGTGTATACCCGAAAATGGAAGGCGAAGGTGGT
This sequence comes from Medauroidea extradentata, assembly GCA_003012365.1. NCBI lineage: Eukaryota > Metazoa > Arthropoda > Insecta > Phasmatodea > Phasmatidae > Medauroidea > Medauroidea extradentata. Next base: position 31,367 of record PNEQ01101271.1, on the reverse strand, counting down.
CGCTCACAGAGGTGTGGAAAAGTGATGCATGGCAGAGAGCTATAAATAATAAAAACTGTGATTATGTGTTGTGATGAAGCGATAAATAAAGTTCTGCTCGAGTCTCTACAGAGAGAAACTGCAAGATCAGCGGAATGAAGTTTAGTCAGGCATGCTGTAGTCTAACTTCGCTGTTTTTGTAAACAGCTGTCACAAGCGGATGCACTTTGACTGCAGATGTAACTTGGATCGACTAAAAATATTTGTTTTGTGTCCATTTTGAGATCAATTATTCTAGTTTAAATATTTTAAACCTAAGTTGGATCCATCCAGGCAGAGATTGCCATTTTTTCACAAAGTGATACAAAATAAATATTTCGAGTCGGTAAAAGTTACCACTGCTGTCAAAATATTCACACTTAACAGAAGTGATTAGTAAGAATGTACCCTTCACAGAAAAATATCTGACTGATATTAGGCCTACTTGTTTATTTCCGTTACATGATTGTCTTACATGCACTCACATTTTTATTTACATCATTTTTTGTATAGGTTTGTGTGCTCTATAATTATTTAAATATAATTATGTATAGGCGGTTCGGGATAAAGTGAGCACTCGAAAAAGCCCTGGTAAAGTTCTATTTTCAGCCTATTCGTATCTTTCCGCGTGTAACGGCTAACGACGGGACATGTGTAACCTCTCTGGACACGTCACTTGATGTTTGCGCGTGTAAGATAAATTGTGCAGTCAGTATGAATCTATACAGTCTAATAAAAAAAGTTTATTAATTATATAACACACATTTTTTTCCATTCCGGTTGATTTTGTTTCTGTATTGTTGAATTTATATTTGAAAACACACTGGACTATATTGCATAACTTTGCTGGCAACCACATTATCATTAAGGTGACTATTGTTAATGTTGAATTATATGTAGTAACGGCCAGTGATATTTTTCAAAGTTTAAATTTTTAGTGCTCACTTTATCCCGAATGACCTATAGTAGTATGACTTCCATGGAATCCTGCATTGAATTCTATCGTGGCATATGTATTTAAGAAATAGTGTTAAAAAAGACACCATAGCTTTATAGCACCTTACAACATGCGGCGTTTATCTGACAAAATGATTTGACAGATAAATATGTAATACCTAAATTTGCGACGTGATAAAAATAATAGTTCGCCTATCCTAAAATACAGTACATTTATACACATACAGACAAATATACACATATAGGTGATTCGGAATAAAGTAAGCACTCAAAAACGCCCTGATTAATTTATATTTTCTGCTAATTTATATCTTTCCGCTGCATGTAAACTTTAACATTGCCATGTGCTGTTATTTACATAGGCTTGTACAAGGTTTACATTTACGTTACAGTGCTCCGATAAATTTTAGCTACAATATGTATTCATTAATTGCACGGGTGTTGAATATATGCTATACTCAGTAGTAATCTTAGTTATAAATACATCCGAGTAAACGTCATATAACACCAGTTTCTCTGCGTCCACTCTTACGGCGCTATTACAGTTACTATTATCGTAAATGCATGCACAGTATATTCGAACTTTTAAATTAAAACCGCCACTAAAAACACACATGACACACGCAACTCAAGAATTCAAGTTCCGTTCAGCATACTGCAATGAACGACGACGACGCACGTAAAGAGAAACAATAAATAACGTATTTTCTTAACGTGTGAAACGGAAGAAATGCTGTTTCTATTTCTAGATACTCAGGCTGGCGATCATAAAACAAAACAACTTACATTACTATTGACTTCACATAATTTAACACTGATATTCATAAACAGTCACTTCTAATACTTTTTAATGGGATTATCAGAAACCCATTTTCTTAACACACAACTGACAAACAAACTGAATGACGCAATTCGCTTCCAAAATCCAAGTGAAGCGGCAAAAACCTAACTGATGCCATCTGTCAGAAATTTTAAACTACATCTGTGGCACGAAGAGTTAGCGGCATGTGCCAACGATAATCGACTCGGTTGCGTCGCTTTGTGCTGGCGCTAATTAAATAAAATTATACAGTCAGTAGGTATGTCAGTAAGAACTTAAAAATAAATATTTGCGAGGTCGTTTGCATTTGATGATGTTTCACTAATGCTGTATTTAAATAAGAAAATACACGGAACTACATGCAATTATTCGCTACCAACCATACAAACAATAATGTTACTGTTGTTAATGTTGACTTATATGCAGTAACGGCTAGTGATTTTTTTCGAAGGTTAAATCTTTAAAGCTCACTTTATTCCGAATGACCTATACACACATTTTTCCTAGCACAACTGTTGCAATTCATAAATATGTTGCACTATGTAGTGTATGAAGGCACGTGCCGAATGTTTTCCATTCTGCTAGCATCAGCCTTGCAAGTGCCACGGACAATAAGATATCGGTTTCTCCTCATTCTCGTCTCTTGATAACAGGACTAGGAAGCTCAGGTTCCAAGTTAACTGCCGGCAACAGTAACTGTCATAAATTAGAATTTTTACCTGAAACTATACCACGCATATATTTAATATTGTTGAATCTACTGTAAGTTCGGACACTCAGTACCGCAGTTCAGATATTTGTAGACGAGTTGTTATCAAGCCTTGTGCGTTTGTACTGGGAAGAGTATTTTATATATTTAGTAGTAAAATAGTGACTTACAACGCCTGTTGAAGATCGCGCGGCGGTAATGTGTGTAGGGCAGGTTGCATACGACGTAGGCGTGCTAATATGAAGCATATGAGCCGTGCGTCTCCTGCTATGCAACATGCCTTAGGCCCGTTCTACAGTGGAGGCCATATGTATCACTAAGCCGCAAACACAAGACACTCTTAGTTGGTTCTACAATGGGACGGACACGCATGCAGAGAGCTGGTCAACTGCAAACTCTTATTGCCCGTGCTTGCGTGTAGCCAACTGCAGTCGAGCATTTCGTCTATTGCCACCATTTTTGTTTGCGACATTTTTACCCGTTGAGTTTTCTGATGAGGGGTGACATGAGGTGAGTATGAAGCAGCGCCGGAATGAAGCGGCGGGTGAAACGTGAGATCCCCGAGAAAACCCGCTGAGAACCTAATCGTCCGGCACGTTCCCCACACTCGAGAACCTAAAGACACCTGCAAGAAATCTGTTTTATAACAATTTTTTTTGGAAAACATCTAAATTAATTTTTGTCTTGTTCGTTATATACGAAGGTTTTGGAGTGCACCTCCGACGTGAGCCGGTGTACGTAGCTTCAAGAGAAAAATAAAGTTTTCTTTTTTAACAGTTTTTATGTAGTCAGTGAAGGCTGTAATATACTACATTTTTTATATTAATAAGTCCGGATCTCTTGGTTGCAGCAGAATTTTAGAGCAGGTAACTGAGGCAGGGAAACATACTTTTGAATCAGTGTTGGCAACCCTGGGGTGTAGACAGGCGCATTAAACGAAGTTTGTTTGCATGGTCTTGCCAGTTTTACCAGCCGAGTGCAAGTGCCATTTGTCGCTGGCAACGAAATGGCAGGAAGGGCAGCTGCTAGTGCGGGCTGTGACCACTCGAACGATATCTGGCAGTAAACAAGCATGTTGTTGTTTTGAAAAACATCCGGAAAGGTTTGTTTTGTAAATTTAGCATTGAAAACTATTTGGCTTCCCGACGAATTTTTATAATTACGTTAATAAATACAAATACTTTCGTTCAGGCCTAAATAATGGAAAACAAAAGTGCGCAGGACTTCCCACGTAAACTAATATCGTCGGAGACGAAAGAATTCAATACACACAGTGGAAAAATAAATTAAAAAAAACATTGTAACGTTTTGTTCATTGTAGGTGGTTCACTTTTGTGGGTTTATTAGCTTATACGGGCACAATTTATAAAATTTGTGCTATTAAAGGTTAATATAATGGTTCATACAATGTTTTCGGCGTGCATCTTAGTACCCCATAATTTGTAGCGCCCTTGTCCCATGATTTTTAATGTCACTGTCTCCAATTTTTTTAGTGGTCTTAACCCTACAATTTTCTGTACACCTACCCTACATATTTCTGTACATCTGCTCCAAGGTTTTTAATGTCCGTAATGAACATATTTAGTGGTCCTATACTACATATTTCTGTAGGCCTACTTTTGCTCTAAGATTTTAATGTCCTTGCCCCACATTTTTAGTGGTCCTACCCTACATATTTCTGCACCTCTGCTCCATGATTTTAATTTTCCTACGTAAAATTTTTAGTGTTCCTACACTGTAAAAAAAACTTCCTCAAATATTTAGGAAGTTATTAACCTAACCGCAGTATGGAACAGTTACCATTATCCCGCCTTGTAAATATGCAAAATGTTACAATTGATACAATAGAAGTTTGGTACCTTTAGTATACATTTGACTGTTTTATAATAAGTTTAGGAGTGCTACCATGGGTGTCTGGGAAACTATTCTACCATACCTACTTTCTTAGCGCTCATATACGCACGTGAGGCAAAGTTACAAACTTTTTTTAAGAGTGTACCCTACAACTTTCTGTTCTACTACCGTACATATTTCTGTACCTCTGCATCATGATTATTAATGTCTCTGCCCCACGTTTTTGTGATCCTACCCTACAATTTTCTGTTCCCCTTCTTTACATACTTCTATACTTCTGCTCAATGATTTTGTATGTCCCTGCCTCCTAAAATGAAGTAACTATAAAATACTCTTTGAGGAAAGTGTTAGAAACAACATATTGAGCTAGGCCTACCATTAAACGGTAAAATTACGAATTTTGGTATCCTATTTTAATGCCTTTCTGCACTTTTTTAATGATGCCATGTTCGTACTTAATAGGCCTATTCTGCAACACATAGTGGGAAAACTTGACTTGTTGAATAACAAGTTTTGTTATCTCCATATAATACGAAATTTACTTTCTATGATTTTACTGTCAAATTCCCATGTTGATATGTATCAAGATTTCTTCACTAAATGCCTGGGAACGGCATTTAATGTGCAAAACAACTCGTTGACGGATTCATAACATATGATACAAAATCACATTACGTAATCTTGCATTTATTTAAACAATGACTACAAAAATATAAATATAGATTTGATGCAAGTTTATCATTACGTTAACCTCGTCACTATTTACAAAACGTACGCTGCAACATTATCTAACTTTGTTCATGACTACGGTGATTTTAATTAATTCGGAAAACAGAAGCATTTGCACAGTTCTTCTGTTACTGGATTCTTACAGCAGGGACAAAAATTGTATCAATAGGCTATTTTAGCGGTTGAATTGGTTGCGGTACCTGTGAACAGAGTATTTTAGCGCTCCTGTTTACAAGTGTGTTTGCAAACATGCTGCAACTAGTTACCTTTACTTTAATTTCCTGTTTCATTTCGAACAAATCTGTAATAAAAAAAACTGTATTTATGTTTAATATGGACGAAACTTTAGTTATTTTTAAAGAAAGTGATACAATAGCAATATTTATTTTCCATTATATGCAGGTGCATAGTTAAATTTATTTCTGCAATTTATTATGTTGTACATGTAAAAAAAATAGTGAAAGCAGTCTATTTTCCAATAAACTTATTCGTGTAGAAGTATTTTCCTTCATACAGTCCAATTCTATTCCTGATAAGGCAATAGCAAATACACAATTTCGTAACTCCATGGTGGTAGCCATTTATATTCACTGAATATTGCATTTTAGCGATTTCTTGTAAATGCAAACAGTTTCGACAAACGCTTGCTAACAGCTTGAGACCAATTGAACCGCTAAAATGCGTATAATATTTAGCACGGGACTAGAGAGTTTGTTTTGAACCAGCATCGTCGTGTGACGTCGCACGTTACTTTCTTTTTGTTACTGCCAGTTCTGCCCTTGCTCGCCGAGTATGGGCAGAAATGTCAGCCATTTCTGGCAAAACTGGCATCTGCTAGTCCCACCTGAACAGCATACCAAAAAAGAAACACTTCCGGTAAAACGAACGCCTACTGGCAGAAAACTAGCAGAACTGGCACAAAACTGGCAGACTGCAGACCACGCGAACAAACCTACGGACGCACCCGGTTGCGCATCACAATCCGAGTTTGAATTTTGCTCTCTCTCTCTCTCTCTCTCTCTCTCTCTCTCTCTCTCTCTCTCTCATATACATGTGTATGTGTGTGTATGTATATTATATATAATCGGTTGTTTAGATAAACAAATGCACTGAACACTGTGGTGCGCAATGAGCTGTCATTGTGAAATCCTTTTATGCTGTTAATGCCACTCTATAAACTTTTCCGTTAACCTCTCCAACCTACGTTTATAGGATGGAATGAAATCTGCAACCGAATCTGGCAGCTTGCATGGCCGGCTGTATGCCTAGTACACACGACGGGCATATATATATACATATATACATATATATACATATATATATATATTCACATATACACACACACACATATGTGAACGAACATCTTGTTCGCCTCGACGAACTCGTGTCGATGAATGGCCACCGAGCGTATAAACATAAAGCATACAAGGACTTGTACGATTCCTATTGTGGGGAGGGGACGGTTATGTTTTCAATTTTATTTCTTGTACAACTTGCGCGCGTGTGCAAATTATTTTGAACGGAAACGCTTATAGAAAACGGTGTATTTTGAAATAATTAATGGTCGAGTTGACTGAAGAAGCGGTTGAAGGAATATCCATCGATACTATACATCATCATGGGCATTGTTCACCACCGACAGTATTCTTACTTATACAGTATGTTTCTTTTATATTGCGTAAATAAGCTTCAACTCCAGTTGCAGGTTACAAAGCTACAGACAAGTTTATAAATTGTACGTCTTGTAAGCCTATATGGAAGTTGGCCGTGTTTACTGATCGCCCAGTTTGGTGGGATGATAGAGCATGCATCTTGTACACACGAGAAAGCTGTCAGTGTGTACCTACCCCGCCCGACCATGTACTAGGCATTACGTAACTATCACGACCATGATCAATTCTCTGGAGATTTCTCTTGCGGTAGTTAAAATTATTAAGCAATTAGATAATTCGTAACATATAATTTAAGGTGTTTGTTTCACCTGTGTTGTTGATAATTAGAGGAGCTTTACATTACAAACATGTTTAGGTGAGGTGAGAGTGTTTTATGGCCTGTTAACAACGCGGTTTTCAGAACCTACGAGGTCGAAGTAATATGAAGGGACAACACAATATCAGTTCCCGAGCAGGGATTCGAACCCAGGACCTCTCGTACCGTAGACCGACGCCTAACCGATTACGCTACGGAAGCCGGCAAACATGTTTAGGAAAATACCAGCGGTGTCCTCGGGAAATCCTAATATTTTTATACAGTGCATAAGTGTTCCTTATATATTGCCCTCGAAGAGTTTAGGCTTTCGCTCGTTTAAAAATGTTGGTGGATGTCCTCATTCTCAGCATGGCCCGACCAGTTCGCCACCGGCTTAACAGTCACGAACCTCCTAAAACAATTTGGAATTTTAGATCTCGGGAATTCAAAATACCGGATACAGATGTGACTTTCGGACCTAACAAAAGTTATAATTAAAGAAATTACATGCTATAAATTTCAAGTAAGGAATACACACATGAAATAGCATTGATAGTTATTAATAATAATACATGCCAGGTCTCTTTCTCCCGCTTTTCTTCTTCTTTTCAGATTATAGACGACTTCATCCAGTTGCAATATAGGAAGTGATGAACGAAGATTATTTATTCATATTATATTCTTGTACATAAATGTATAACCTTATATCATGTTTTTTATGTTATAACTATATATTATGTTAACTCTATGACATGTCCAATATCTTTGTACAACATGTGCAGAAAAGATCATAAGGATGCAATAAAACAAACAAACAAGACATACATAGCATAGAAATTAAAACATTGTGTAAAAGTGTTCTGAAAAGTTACCTCATGTATTCAGGGTCACCTCTACTTACGGCATTATTTTTAATTTTATATATTTATTTAATATTTTACTAAATGACGCCACCGGAGAAGTTTTAATCGCAGTTATTGTGTTGAAATGCAAGTTACAGATTAAAAATTACGAATTTGTTTGTCGCAGGTGATAATGTTTGTAGTGTCCTCGATAACGAGTTTTTTTGAGAGATATTTGGAGGAGAGTTAGTAGACGGGGCGAGGGAAGGGAAATACCTACATGTACAAGTAAAGATATGGAAACATTTCGATCCTTCTGTCGTGTTTCGTCGGGACGCTGGCCGCTTAGTCACAGCGTTTTTCTTGGTAGCCATTACCAAGCAAGGGTCCATTTTTGTAGGTTTATCTTCAATATTTTTTTATTCGGCGCAAGATGCATCATGTTAAACTCGCGAGAGGTGGCTTCAAAACTTCACGTAGAAGAGCAGTTTATATAGTTGTGAAAAGTGCTTATTGAAATAAATTTAATGGGACGTAGTAACTGTTTCCGGAATGCTGGAGGGACATAGTAAATACCATGAAGTGTTTAAAACAGTATTCCCGCGTAGAAGTACTAAAATTGTGGATGACCATATAATCTGAGACAATTCATGTTTTTCATTCGAGGCGTAGTTTTTCCGCATTTCGACGTGTAGGTGTCTCGTTGTTTCACTTGGGGTTTTGCTGGTATTTTTGCCTGAGATTATCATACTTGGCCACCCAGTCTTCGTGTAAAAACTGCCTTGCGGTAGTTACGTTGCGGCATGCATGGTTGTTTTGTGCCAGACGTTGGCCGTGTATAGCAACGCCGCGGGCTGGGGCTACTGTGGGTGGTAGGAAGAATAACCCCGGCTGTTGTGGCGACCTGGGTGGGGCGGCACGCGGGGGTTGTTCGCCCTGCTCCAGGTGTGCGTGTCTCCCGACCTCACCGAGAGGGGAGCCTTCCTTTTGTTCGGCGGCCTCCCACTGTCCTATTGTCTGTCATTTTTCTCTAAAATTCTTCTTGCGCACTCGCCCGAGACATGGAAGCCGTATGTAGAATGACTACCCGTCCATCCATGGGTTTTCCCTCTTTTAATACTTGTGTATTTTTTTTAATAGCATACAACACAATTTAATATCGTACAAGAACAATATGGAAAGCTGCAGTCATTGTTTAAGTGTGAGACATGTTACTAATTTCATAGATTCAGATTTTACAATCTCGGTTTTCTTTGATTTTAGTGAACAGTGTATCAGTTTACATATTTACTTACTGTTACGTTTATATTACAAGAAACTGTTGCTGCACATAACAAAAAACAGAACCATGAACTTATAATTACTTCTACATCTCATTAAATAAATGTGACTGTTCCAATATAATTTTCATTTGAAGGAAACAAAATTACACAAACTTGTAATATTCTTAAGCTTAAGGGTACCACCTACCATGCGTTTAAAATATGTTGCAGTGTGTTCGTAAATAGGGTTTTTTACAGAACTATTTTACGTGCGGCTATCTTGCCAACATATGAAAAGAAAATATAGGTACTTAAGACAAGGTCAGAGTTTCATTGTTAAGACACAATGCTCATTAACTCTTTCGCTGCGAGGTTCACTATAGTCGAATATATAAAACATTGCTAAATAGCGACATGCAACTTTAGTCTCACACTGAATTAAATTACTCAGTAAATGCTGAGTACATGGTTTACTCGCTTCAAATCAACCAAATATAAACTATTTACAAAAAAAAATTATTAAAAAAATTACACTATATTGGCATAGTAAAAAATTTCTATCCCACAGCGAAAGAGTTAAAATCACAGTTTTTGAGCCCTCCAAAATAGCTAAATAGTGCGTTTTCAGACTTCCATACTTCAAAATGTAATAACCAGTTGTATGTGGAACTAAGATTAAGATGTGTACTGAACTTTGCTACAGACTTTCTACCAATAATATGGTTACTGTTTAAAATTTCATACCTAAGAGGGATCAGCAGGAATCTTACACACTAGTTCAATGCTTGTCTTGTAGTGGTGATGCAACATTTGATGCATTCTTCAAGGTCACCCTTACAGCTCCATCGCTTTTGAGCTTGTAACACGCAGGTAGGCGACATTAAGGTGTCAAAGATACCACCCAAAGAGCAACATTTTATTGCAGAAGAAATAGTGTTCCTTTCGGTGAAAGCTGGAAAAAATTTAATGTCTCGTGTTATCTTATGTCTTTCCTATACTGTCTCACAATATTTTATGTAATGTTTGCAGTTTTATTTAAGTTAAAAAAATTTGTAAAGAGGTACATAAACCAAGTGATTTTACCACATTACATACAGATAGGATTGAAAAAATATTTCTTCATGTAAATTGTTTCTCATTGGCAATACTTATTTTTTTCGGACTGTCTGCATTGAACAGAGATTAAAGAAAAATGCAAATGAAGCATTGGCAACTTATACTGAGGCCAAGCTAAATTTGTTTGTTCATGTAATAATGTTTTGGAGTGCAGTAAGCTTTTATTGATAAACGAGGTTATGGTTGGACATCCAACAGCCACATAATACTTGTTGCTATGGTAATAAATAACCTTTTTCATGTATAATAATGGCAGATGGTCTCCTCCACCCTGACGTCTCGAGACCTCACACTCATCACCCAAGAACATACGTCACACTCCAGCTCTTGTGTTTCTATAACCTGTGGCATTGAGTGTTTTACAAACCAAGTTTCCCTGTGGTAAGTATTGTGTCCAGTGGAACAATTTTTTTGGGTACTCTATTTATGTAACCGTTATTCTGAAACAACACTGTAATATGGAGGGTTAGTCCTACAGGGGTTGAATTTCAGTTAGTCATGTAATCACATTTTAGATATTTGTTTAACAATCCAATTTCGGCGAAAATCATTCCAATAGGTTCAAAATGTATGACAAATCATAAAAAAACTCGTTTCACTCCGGAGGTTGAAAAATAATTGTGAAATGTGTTTTTGGGTATTTATGAAATGATTGAAATTCAAGTCAAATTGTGATGTGTTTTATTGGAAACACATTTAAATTCTTTTCACTCCTTCAGGAATTAAGTTAAAAATAAATTTTTTATGGGTGTCCCATTGAAGTGAAAGCCACAACAAAACCCGTTGTGTTCAAGCTAATGTCACAATTTATTGAAAATGTATTTCACCCTTTGACCACTTTTCCACCATAAGTGTAGAGTTTCGAAAAATAATTAAATTAATTTTCAGGTAGTTAAGTGAGCATCAGTTGTAAGCAAAAAATCATATAAATATCTAAAAATTTAATGCATTCAGTATACAGTATTTTGTTGGTTAGTGAAAAACATATTTCTACCCTATTTTTACCTTTTTAACCCTTTTAGTTTCTGCTTTCTTGGTATGTATGTGAAAATTGCCATATTATCTTTCAGAAATGTGAAAATATTTATTAAAAATTGAAACAACTCAATACCAATCAAAGTAATCAATTTGGAAAAAATTCTTTGGGCAATTAAAGGTTCCCTTATTCCATTGCAATTGTAAACATATATTTTTCTAGAATAATTTCTTTTCAAAAAAACTTGTAAATTATATTTAAAAAAAATATATAGTTGATATATATGCCTTTTACATTTTTCGCACAGCCAATGAATGCAGATATTTCAGCTCTTGGCACTAAAAGGGTTAAGGTTAAATTTGAAAAAAATCCTAAACAGTTTGTTGGGTGTTTGCTTAAGAATCATCCAAAGGCCTTTAAAGAGTAATTTGATATTTTGACTGCTATAATAGGTATGGAGGAATAATTGATACAATTTCTCATCTTTCACCCCCTAAGAGATTGAATTTTATTAAACGTTGAAATCTCTTCTTAAACAATTGTATAAGTATGTAATTGAAGTGAAAGTCACAACGTTAGCCCATTCAGTTTCAGTTCTATTGAAGATTCATCGAAAACATAATTTTTTCGGTTTCATCCCCTTAGGGGTTGAAGAGCAAAGTGAAGACATTTTTTTCAGCCCTAGTGAGGGGTGACATGATGTTAAAATGGATCGGCACCAGAATAAAGGGGCGGGGGAAGCGGGATATCCTATAGAAGCTGCTGACCAGCAGCATCATCTGGCTTGATTCCTACATGAAAAAATCAGGTGATCCACTGCACCAGGAATTGAACCCAGTTCGCCTTGGTTGTAGGCGAGTGCTCTAGCCATAGTGCCAACTGAGGCTTCCCTTAGGAGTTGAATTTCGGAAAATTCATTCTTAGGGCTTTCCTACCTGCTCGGAAGAAGTCACTCTCATAATTTCACATTTCTAGATACCTTAGTGCAGTTTGGGTTGTGCTTTGATATGTCATTCAATCAGTCAACCCGAGCAATCCTTTATCCAGAACTTTATTCAGTGCATAACATACCAGGGTATAATTTTTTGGTAATAAACTAATCAACAAGTAACAATTATGTTACAGTGAGTTGAAAATGGTGTTCCACCTATTGCTTGCTCTTTGCAGTAGAGGTGTCTGTATGTGTTTTTGTGTGTGTAATTATTGTGTGTATATATATATATATATATATATATATATATATATATAAGGATATAGTATTTACCTAAAGACAAAAAATAACATATTTTCCTTTTTGTCATATCCTTGACTTATTGATAGCCAGGTCACCATTAAAGACTGTTATAGACAACTTTACACAAGGATAGTAACTGGGAGAGGAATTGGCCATGGCCAATGTTAATCAACCACCCCAACATTTTCATGCAACAATTTTGTGAAACAGGTAAACCGAAACCATAATAGCAGAAGTCAGAGTCGAACCTGGGTTCTCCCACTCCCAAATATATGTTCATTTTTTATAGTTGTAATTAAATGTCAAACAGTTTTATTTCATTTGTTTCATATTTAAAACAAACATTATTAAAGTGTCCTGGACTTTGTATGGATATGTACGTAGTCACGTGCAGAAAGGAACAGTGATGTAGGCCTAACTGTTTTACCTCTGAAAAATATTTGTGTTGAAAATGTTGTTTGCTTTATTTTGTTAATGCCATTAAGTGTTTTTTAATATTTAAAATTAATTTCTTTGTTCATGTGCAATCAGTTAAATAGTTAAATAATTATTTTGACGTATGATTTTAATGTTGTATTCTGGTAGAGTACAGAAATTAAATATTATGGACTAACTACATGAGAAATTACCAGAAATTTCATAGTGGTACTTTGAGACATTAACAATTTATTATTTTTATTTGTAGTATACAAGTTAGGTTTGATATGAGTGTTGCACAAGAAATACATTTTTAATTCCCTTTGGTGATCTTAATACATTTTCTGAAATTAGTCTTGCAGCTGTTTTACATGCATGTGTGCTAATTTTTTATGTACAGTATAAGGAAAACATGAAACACAGAAAAACTTAATTCCATTTTACATCTAAAAGCCTTTATAAAACTGCAGTTATATGAGTACCTAATATCAGTATTCACCAGCATGCCTGTCTGTACTTAGGACAAAAATTCACATTGTATTTAAGCTATAACAAATTTTAAATACTTTTTTTTAAAATGAAGGTTACACTTTATGTGTCTTGTGTGTACTATGCTTCATGTATCAGCAATTTCCTGGTAGTTGAATGGGAAATATAAGTTGTGAAAACATTTTATTCACTGCATATAAAATTTCATAAACTTGTTTTCTGACTGTTATGAAAGTAGTAGGTAATGTTTCATACTGCAGTGTAGTCCTTCATTCACCATGTACCAAGGAAGATTGCACAACTGTAACATTTTGGATGCCCACCTTCTGCCATCTTAATTTCACTTTACTGTTTTTTCATGAAATTGTAATGCTCGAAGGGTTTCCTTCGTAACGGCTGTGGCTGATTCCTCTCTTTCTTCTTGTCCTTGTGTAAGGTAGTTTGTAAATGTTTGTAATGATTGCTGTTGACAAGGAGTAAAGCCCACGTCACTTCATTCATCATGGGTAAGTAGGGGTTTACTTTTAGGGTGAGAGTATGTGTTAGCCACTCAGTTATTATTGCCATTTGGTTAGGAAGTGCGAGGGTTATTTTTTTTCAAGCTCCGATGGGCTGTAAAAACAAGAATGAAATGTGACATGCTTGTACTGTTAAAAGATATGTATATCTTTCAGCTATGTTTCAAGATAATAACTACGCAGATAGAGACACGAGTACCAGTGCACCAAAATATTCTGCAAAGGAAGTTGTAGTCCGCCTATTGAACCTTGTTCACTTAAACATTTTGAGTGTGGTATGCATGTGAGGTGCATCAAATGTTATGATTGCAGTGTTGTTTCTTCATGGACTGTCCATGAAGCAGTAGTAAGCAAATCGTAAGCCAGCTTTATTATTTACCCCCCTTCCCCTTAACCACATTCAGTGGCCAAACCAACACTTCAGTTAAGGTATGGTTACGGGCATGTCAACATGTCTGCAACAATAAACTGTACGGCCCAAATGCAAGTTGTGTGGAGTCTTTCAATTTTTACTGACAGAAGGGCACAGTGCAGCATAAATACATTGCAGGAACAAGATTCAATTGGCAGGTAGCAACTTTCTTTGCAGAGGGTATTGGAAAGCTGAAAAATTGTCTAGACTAAAAATTAATGCTTATCTTAACGATCAATTGCGTTACAGACTGGTGACATTGTAATATTTCAAATATTTTTTGACAATATTAAAATATCCCATCCATTGGTCTGAGTCATGAGGGAAGGTTAGTAATGTTACTATAGTAAAATTTCTTTATTTTTGGCAAATATCACATTGTTCAAAACATGTTTTGAACATACATGTATTTAGTCCTGAATCTTAAAACCGAACATAAGCGTAACTTTCACAGCATACAATGTCCTCACGATTTTAATGCCAGGTTTAATTTGGTCAGCATTTTGAAATAGTGTTGTGAATTTTAGAAAATCAAGTTCTCTCACGTTGTTTAAAATACAGCTGACCGTACTCATAGCACTGCACCCACGTACATGTTTATAGTATTACCAGCTTACTTTCCTTTGCAGCAGATCCCTTATATTACACATCAGTTCTTCTGCATGCATAAATTACAAGTGTGAAATATGTCAAGCTGTGATGTAAGAAAACTTTAATAAAAAACAATACAAACTTGAATGAAAATTACTTTTTATAACTCTCCACAATATGTTTCAAAGTAGACTTTTATAACCACATGTAATTGCGTAACTATGCATATGCCACTACAAAATCACAATGGCCCTTCACAGAATTGCTAAAATAAAGTTTTCATTGGTTGGTAATGCATTGTGACCAACGAGCATGCAAAGGTGACAGTTTTACAGGTGACAATTGATTCTTGACAAAGTCAAACAGCTTATTCTAACTTGTTTCAATTTACAGCCCATTTATGCTTGTGAGGATACATTAGGTCATCAAGAGTGGAGTAGGGGGCTGTAGTATAGCGGAGCTGTGTTGCCAGATGTATGGAAGAATGGAATACATTGTACATATTACACACACATGTATGCACATAAACACGCAGGTTCACGTGCATACAGACAGAGAAAGATCTATCAGAAATGTCCATTTAAGCTAATTTTATGTCAATTGTACAAATCAAAGGGAACAATACAAATTGCCCTTTGTAGGGTCCTGTCAACTTTATTTGGTATCAAGCTAGTGAAATTGTGGTTCATGAATTATGTAATGTACGCTGAAAAGAAATGGACACTGTAGAGAACAAATAAAATATTCAGTTGTCTAACAGGCCTTGAAGTTGTGACACCTATATATGCAGAACGTTTTTAAGTCTTGCCATATATGGTATGTGTATTGAAACACTTCTCATTGTGTTAGGTAGAGAGAAAATTACTATCATCGACCACAAGTTATTTTTAATTTTTTTTGGAAGAATCAAGACTATTATTTTTTCTTGAGCCTTTAGTAATCTTGCCATATTTTAGTTGATGTCAGGTTACAGTGCTAGATATATTGGGAAATTGTAACAGCGTACCACAATTATTGTTTGTATTAGTTAAAGTTACTTACTGCTTTTCATTTAAATCTCTCCTTTAGCAAATTAAATTTTGAGTTACCTCTTTAGGGCTGTTAACCAGGGTAAGGTTAATTCTGCTACGTGTAAGAAAGAAAATGTTTTTTCTCATGGGAGAGTTTGGCACAGGGAAAATTTCTGCTGCTAGTTTCACTGCAATCGCATGTGGACCAGAAAAATATGAAGCTGTTGTAAAATTAATTTTAAATAGGCTTGGATATGACAAAAGTAATTTAACTTAAATTTTAAGTGAAAATATACCAATTTCATGTTTTGGATTATCAACTTTACGTAACTTAAAATTCAGGAAAGCTCTGTGATTGGTCAGTTTGCACCCATTAGCGATACTAGCACACAATTTTTCCTGTGCCAATCTTTTAACATTGATCTTTCTTACCTGTAGTAGAATTAACCTTAACCAGGGTATGTTTATAAAATTCCCCTCCTGCTACAACCTACCAATATCTGAAATGATGAAACAGGAGGGAGAGGTGGTAATATTACTGGGTAGTCCAAATTAAGACCAGAAATGTAGAGGAAAAAACATATTTATATATTAATGAAGGAAATAATAGTTTTATGTAGACACTTCTTTATTTTAATGCGCAGCCATCAAAATTATTTCAGTAAACTTGTATAAACAAGTTAGAATATATTTTATTTTTAAATCTGTAATATAACATTGCCAGGTGTAGCCTACAACAAAATACTAAACCATATTTTCACTCTTAACTGTAGCTGTTTTCCTTTGCATAGTAAATACAAACTGTGTTGATGGTTAGTTCCAGTAATTTCTACCAACTAAACAAATTATTGCAGACATGCACAGAAAACTTAATTTATATTTACAGAGAATTAAGTAGTAGCTATTATTAGTTCAGATAATTACTCTGTGTAGTATTAATTGGTCCCTAAGAGTCGTCATGAAATGTATCAGTATAGTGTGTTCACTTTAAACTTAGCACTCCCTAATACTTATTTCCAAAAACTGTATTTTATTGATGCCAAAGATGTTAAAAGAGTGGTGAAACATTTACATTGGTTTTTAGCTTCAGGGAAGTTTTCGTGTTAAAAATATTAAAAATGATTGCAAAAAGGCTGAAAGAAAGATTTTAGCAGTGCTCATTTTATTGTGAACAGTCTATATTCTTGTTAATACTGTTTATTTTTCTACACACATATATAAATGTCAACAGTTTGAATTAATGTTTCAGTTTTATTGAAATCTGATTTCAAAAATTTATTTTATGTGTTTTAATGTGTTTTTCAAGATCATGTAACAACAAGCAATAATATTCTTGAAAGTTGATGTGTATTACAAATAACGGACATTTAAAAAGTAGTCATGGTTATTATTCCTATAAAGCTCTGTGATAAAATGTTATTATATGTTTCCCGTAAACACTTAATGCGGGTGATAAAAGTTAGTCTGTAAGACGAGAGTGGTAAAGCTTTTGCAGACTGGACAGCCCTGGTTAAGATGATGCTTTGTGTGATGCAGTATTATTTCTTGGCATCTGTCAATCAAAAAAACTTTTCAAGTAGGTATTTGAACCATCCAGCAGTCTTGCCAAAAATTTTTATGAAAGGAATAAAGGTCTCATTGTTCTCCCTTCATATTTCTGGAGCAGGTATAAGGGAGTCTATGATACAACTCTATTGTGTATACAGCATTTCAAATTTTTTGAATGGGACGCCATCCGGGAGAGAAGCTGTGGGCAAAAATCGAAGGCAGAGGATGACTCACCATTGAGAGCGTCTAATTATTATCACGCGGTGAACATCGATTTTACCCTCCAAAAGTTGCAGAGGGATGCTGTGCGCAGACATAGGGACCTCCCGGTGCGCATTCCCGGACCACTAGATCATCAATAGGTTGTTGCTTGCTGATGAATTAAGCAGCAAAAGTCACAAGTGTTAACATATTTTTTTTAATATCCTGTTAAGAAAGTTATTGTTGTTCCAGTATCTTCAACAAAGCCAGGAAAATGGTATGCCTTGTGTTTTCGTAACGTGGAGCTTGGATATAGTTATCAAATCATATTTAGTTCAGTCTTGTTTTGTTGTCTGTGTTATGAGATTTTTTGTAGTACAGTGAAAGGAACTTAGGTATAATATGACAGGGTCTGTGAGTGGTGAATAAAGCATTACGCTGCAAGTACCTTTGTTCAGGAAGGTTTGTGAAGCAATGCTCTTTGTTAGCCGTCACTTCACTATTGATCGATTGATTTGAAAGCGACGCCAAGCTGCTACCTGGGGAGCGCAAACACATATTGAAAATTTGCAATTTTTTTATTGTTTAAATTGTTATTACATTTTATTTATTCAGTAGACCCATCATAATAATCTGTTTATATTCTAATCATACAATTCAGTGAATTAAGTTTCAGAAGTGTTAACAGTATGGTTATAGACTTTGGCATGCTAGGTACGTGAGAATATTTTGAATCCCATAATACTTATTGTTTTAACAGTTAATAATGCATTCTGGAAAATATATCTGTACCTCAGAGGCATAAGACACTATGTCTACTTTTTCTCAAAATGTTTTATTTTTATCATAAACATTACCACAGTTTTCAGTACACTCTAGTGATATACAACACAAAGTTAGTGTTGTGTCACAAGCCCACATTTATGGATATTAAATAGCTGAATTCACAAGTGAGTAGCAAGCTTCAAACGGCTCTCCTGAAAAATATGTTTTTTGTGACATAGTGCCTCTGAGTACAGGTATATATTTTTTAAAAGTTGCAAACAGAATAATGAATCTCAGTTTTATTTTTAATATTCTTAATACTTTATTCTGTTTAAATAATAATTTACAGTAAAGTATTTCATTGCTAACAAGTTTCTCTGTTTAACAGGTCTAGAAATGTTTTGTACGTTTAATATTTTTATCATAATTGAGAGTTAGAAGTAATTTTCCTGTGTGTTAACTGTACAGTTCCTTCAGAATCTTTTAAAAGTAGTCGTTTTGTGATTTATTTTGTGCCAAACTAGCGTAAATATATTTGCATATACCCAGAGCCACCGTGACCAAATAAATTACCTAGGTGACCGCCCAGAGTGCCAAGAAGCAGACAGTACAAAAAAAAATTATGTGTCCTCAAATGTGTCTC
This sequence comes from Medauroidea extradentata, assembly GCA_003012365.1. Lineage (NCBI taxonomy): Eukaryota > Metazoa > Arthropoda > Insecta > Phasmatodea > Phasmatidae > Medauroidea > Medauroidea extradentata. Next base: position 12,288 of record PNEQ01101271.1, on the reverse strand, counting down.
TGCAATGTTACAGGTGTGAAACAAAGAATGCAGATTTAGATTTCATATGTTAATCATCATGTTGTAATGAATTTAATCATAGGCATAGTGTGGCCCTTAATTTTTATAGGGGGGGGGGGGCATATTACTTAAATTATTTTTAGTAATAATCCAATTTAAATGTCAAGTTTTACAAGAACTTGCTTGGATGGAAATGTATAACTACGGCAATAATTCAGTATAAAAATTAGCTAGAAATTTAATTAATATTTTGTAAGTGAAATTAAAATAATACGTATTTTACATAAATTATTGTAATGCATAATGCATTATGTGCAGATTATTTTATGCTTTCTTTTTTTTGGCAGTACAGATAAATACTGATTACCAGTTCACACAAAGATCAGTTTTTGTGTGTACTACAAAGTCGCAATGTACAAAGTTTTGTTTTATAGGTAAAAACATTTCTAGTTATTTTGAAGCGTTGGGGGAGATGTGTGTGCCCCTCCTGTGGTTCCTTGTGGTCCTCTCTGCTCCCCTCCAACTGAGGCTTGTCAATAGATTTAACATACATATACATTATATAGGTGATAGTCAGTGTAGTTGATGTTTCATGAGTCCTCTCTACATGTAGTTAAGACCACTGGGTTGAAAGTTTAACTTAAATAAAGATTGATAAGTATGTAAATGTTTGACAAATATCATATTTATTTAGAAATCTGATGTGGTGTAATAGCTTTCTCACTCGCCAAATATCACATAATGTGTGTGTGTGTGTGTGTGTGTGTATATATATATATATATATATATATATATATATATATATATATATATATATTTTTTTTTTTTTTATTACACCAAATTTATACATACATTCTTCAATCTATTTCTTTATTTTAACATTATATGCACATACTCCTTTCATATTCATTAAAACAAGACTTAAAAAAAAACAAGTTAAGGTTTGTTTAATCAAACATAATAATTCAATTACCTTGAAATATACGGAAATAACTGTATTCTTTACAGCAGTCCAGTGTGGTTTGAATGTACATCTACAGAGGCCTGGGCACAGCTGACAAGAAGGAAGGGTGAACAGGAGGAGATTTCACTGACAAACAGCTGAGCAATAGTAATTGATAACGGAGCCAATACAGTGAGCTGGACCATACTTGAAATGAAAATTTGAGTTAATCTTTTTGTACTTGAAATATCATGGGGACGTTTGTGGGCACGTGTGTCACAACCCTTTCAAATTTGGCCAAGCAATGGACAACTTGTCTAGTAGCATTTGCACACTGAATCATGGTAGTAACAGCTGATTTTGCACAAACAGTGCCAGAAAATGTATATGATTATACGGGACGAAGAGTTTCTTTTCATCACTTTTAATGCACTCTGAGTTGAAAAAGTTATGTTTTTTCTTATATGACAACTGCAGAAGTTTTTAAAGTAGGCTACATACTTTGTTGATCGTATTGAGTAATAAACAATAATTAAGGTAAATCAGTTGTGTTACTGTTAACAAAAGAGGATAATTTGATTGCATGTTTCTTATTATAAACACACACAATTATAATACTAGGCAGTACTTCCAACAGGTCAAGGTTGTTTGTTATTGTGTACTATAATAAACGCAACAAATTAGTTGAAACACTGTCTACAAATGATTAGGCCTACAATGAACTTTCTCCTGCAAGTTTCCATGCAGCGAGAATCTTGCTTCATTAGTCTGCACTTAAACGTTATTTATGCTTGCTGTTAAGAAATTATTTACTTATTAACTACTGCCCTGAAACAATTTTATGCCTGGCAATTAATATTGGCATGTGTACTCTGCAGAAAAATGAAGTTGGGCTATATGCATAGTTCTCCGTTGGGAGTACGACCGGTGTTAATAGTAAAAAAAAAAGAAACTCCAACTAGATCATTTGATGATTGATAGCACTAATTAAATGGAACTGTAACAGTCCTTAAAAGTAATTGGCGACAACCACATGAATATGTTTATATTAACATATATTTCTGACAAATAAACAAAAAGCTTAGGCCTAGGCCTACCTTTATCAAGGAAACCACATTTCACTTTTATAGAAATGCATGTACCCTCAATGAACCTAAATTGATCGGTACAAAAATACCGTAATACCTAGCCAATCAGACGTAATATCAAGAAACGACACTAGTTATTTTCATTTTAACAAGCAATTTTTTCCCAATTGTCCTCAGTTAGTTCTGGATGGTAAAACCTCAAAATCATCTAACAGTTACCTCAAAAATAAGGGAAAAAAATCTTAAACATGAAACCACTACAGTGTTTAATCAAATAAAATCTCCCTTTTAATACATTAATATGTGATTTTGGGATGTTATTTGTTATTTGCTCACATGTGGTAACATAAACCACTAGTAATCCTACATGCCCATTAATTTGCAGCAATAATATGAGTGGATGGAAACATATAATTTAAAGTGTTCATTGACTCGTACAAATATGTTATTCTAACATAACATTATAACTATTAATGTCATAGTAGGACCTATGGCTCCTTCAAATGCCTTGAAGCTGTTAAAAGATATAACTTACCTTTTAAGCCTATTCTTATGAAAGGCTGAAAGAAGTACGCTTAGACCTATAAATTACCTTGTGATAGAAAGTGATTTTGTTGTGAAATATAAAAATTTGCCAAAGAACTGTGCACACTTGTTTTAATTAATAAATACGTAATAAAAATGGACATAAATAAAATACAAAGTACATGTTTGCGAATTGACTGACTGTCCGCTGTGATTATTTAAATTTTAAAATCACTGTCATCAAATTTTGTGTATCATCAAAGAACTGTTGTTAGTCCTACTATACCATGTTAAATAATATATAGCAATGTTTTATACAATTCGGTATAAATCATGTAACAAACATGCTAATGCATTGGGCCTTACGGTAAACGAGCGATTGTATGTGCAAATACAGCTGATTTCACCATCGTTCAACCTGTTCTGCTGTCATTGGGCCAAGTCCATTCCCAAACACCCAGTATTGACATACAAGCAAATGTCTTAAGTCTTTGGACTCATGTTGACATTCAAGTAACTGTGGTTTTGCTCACTTTACTGGTATGAATATGTGTATTGTATTTTTTTTCTAAAACCCTACTCTAAAAAATTTGCAGTGGAATTAGCCCTAGTTATTGTATGTTTGTTGTAGGTGTGCGTGCGTGCAGTGTGCAATGTGTGGCCTCTGTGAGCCGCCGTTGTGTCCCAGAGCGCGCGCCGTGAGCTTAAGCTGGCGCAGGACAGGATGAGCTCTGTGGGCCAGGGAGGAGGAGTTAAACAATGTTTTGATAAAAATTCTCCACGACCCCCAGTGCCTGGTGAGAACCCAAATGTTTTATAATTTTTTTTGGGTCATTTTTCTTTCTACAAATTTTTTCGGATCATACTGTACTTCATATGTGGATCTCGTGTTACTATTAATTGATGAATGCTGTAGCTAGTAATTAATGCTCTTAAAGTGTATGTGGTTTTTTTTAAAATGGTACTATTATTTATGTAATTAGTTTATCACATTTATGATATATATCTCAAGTGATGTCTTTTAAAGTGTATTCAGGCATGTTTTAAAATATTTTATAGCAATTTATGTTTCAGTTTATTAAATGTGTATTGAAATATCTACATCAATAATTTTTTGCCTTGCCTGGCTAGCTGGCCTTGAAGTGATTTGCTTAATCTACTGGTGAAACAGAAAGGGGAACGAGTGATCTTTTATATTAGATACTCCTGTAAACTCACCTTTGTGTTCAGTGGCCTATAAGTCTTCTTTGGAAATTAGTAAGATTAAAATGGGAAATCTTGTATTCTTGTTTTGGCATTTTATTATAAATCTTCTAATTTCTGGTCTCTTGCTATCTGTCTCTGTTTAAAGGGTGTACCGATCTGATTTACAGCAAATACAATTTAAAATTTACCCTAACTTATTTAGTGAATGGTAGGTGAAGATTTTAAATTAATAAATTCTTTGACTTTTTGTGCAGCAGTCTATCTCATTCTTGTTACGTTGCATTTTTGATTTATTATTGATGATTATCTGTTATGAAAGTCACAACCTGCAACTTCACTAGGGTACTACGGTTGAAATAATGGGGTATTTTTTTCTTCTAACAATACTTGCATGTGTTCTACTCCAGCTTGATGTGGGCATTCCATCTTTCCTCATACTGTGGAACTGAATGACAGTCACTTGTGATTTACCTGCCTTAGCAGGATGCACTGTCAACTTTGATGCCAATGGTAGGCATGTTTGTAATGGTGCATGCACAGTATGTTCTGCTATTTTACAGAGTGAATCTCAGTTGTATGGGGCACCAAGTTCATTCCAGAATATGTATGTTAATTTCTCCAAGGAGATTTTGGTTTGTAGAAAGAAGGTACTAGTCAAAACAGACTGCTCCCAGTGAGCTCTTTTAATCTGTGAGATTAGTACTATTATCATTTAACTGATTTTTGCAAGATGTGGTGTAATTTCTTACTGCCAGACAGCAGCAGTTGTCATCATGCTGTGCTCTTATCAGCAACCCCTCAAGTTGTCAGGGTTCTTCTAGAATGAATCCTTACAAGCCGTAGTGCAAATTTTCACAACTGGTTGTTGCTGTATAGCTACGAGTTGTACATTTTCGAGTCTCTTTGTTTGTTGTGAACTTTTAAGTAATGACTTCTTAAAGTGTGTGACTCTCAGCCTTGCGGCTTGACATGTCTTGAAAAAGAATGACTCTCTTGGTTTTAAGATTTAAATTGGCATTGTTTTGGTAGTGCCAATGTTGCACAGAAACAGTTCCATGGGTAATGAAACAAATAGTTTTAGACTTATTCAGTTGCATATCCATATTTTGAAACAATCTACGAGATGAAATCACTATGCAGCTACCATATTCATGTCTGTAAAATATGTCTCATGCCAACTACAATTTCTCCATTTGACGATAGGATAATAATAAAAAGCCATTATAGCTAATGCCTTATTAGAGAGTATTGGGCCGTTAAGTCAAAAATAGAACAGTATCAAATGTACAGGTCATCTGGTCATGTAAACATAAATCAATGGTCCATGATAAAGCATTAAATTCAAAAGTTGTGTGTTTGGTCATGGGCAGTTAATGGGCTCATATTGTATGGAAAAAATTATCGCACTTTATTTTTACAGGTTTGTAATGGGAATCTGGTTTTAGCTATCCACTTGCATGTTCTACAACCCTGTGTACAGGTGAGGAGACTGATTCAGCATCTGTATTTGGGGGCCCCCACTCTCCCGGCCACGCAACATGGGGCTCAGCCCAGAAGTACAAACAAGGGGGCAGCTCCCCTGTCCTCACCCCCAGGAGGTCCAGTCTGGCCTACCATACTGCGCCTGGAGGAGGTAAGTTACTGCAAGTCACTCCTTGTTTGTTGCTAGAGGATAACACACTATTCTAATGTTTTTGAAAATGTTTGGTGTTACTTAGTGCTGGTTTATACATTGCTAGTGGTGTGTGTCTGATTATGTGTTATGCATTGGTATTACTGCTCTGCTCACTCAGTAGGTTTCATATTAATTACTGGTTCAGGCGACTGGATTTGTGGGAGCAAATTGAGTTGTTAAAATTTTTATTTTGTTGAAAAAATCTAGAACTTTGTAGTTAACTACCTACGTTAACAAAGATACCGTAGGCTAAAACACAGTGCAAATAAAGTATCATATTGGGATGTACATCTCTGTTTGGAAAATTACTGGGGAAGCTATTTACATATAAAGTAATAATTGGTAATCACTGAAGAAAATTTTATTTTTTAGTAACTGTCATCAATAACACTTATACGTTACGACATCATTATTGCTGCTCATGCCTCTGTGCCAAGGGATAGAAGAACAAAATAATGCAACATTTGTAAACATTATCAGGTTTAATTTTTGTACATATACATAGTATTCATCTTTTCAGTATTGTGTGATTACAGACGTGTTACTGCCAGTAAAGTGGGAGTGGAAATAGACCAGTGCAGATGTCATTATCTCCATAATTTTTAGATAAATATTTAAACAGGTTCGTTTCTTTTCTTGAAGACAAACAATTGATTCCAGTGTGAAGGTGTATTTTATCAAGATATTACATCTACATCTAAGTTTTTTATTTCTGTGTCCGGCTATATCCCTGGTACAAGACACCTATACTTGTGGTATTGCTTAGATGAACTCGGTTAAATTTTCAAGTCCCAACAGCCCTAAGCAAATAAATGTCATTATTTTCACACACATTCTGAATACTTAAACAATTGTCTTTCCACCAAAAACATGTAGGCCTAATTGGTAGAACAGTATGTGTCTACAGGTTCCTGAATAAAGTGACACAAATTGAAATTACTTAAATTGAGTCAGACCAGCCACGCCCACAGCCTAAAATTAGACCTTTTTGGAAGATAAGAATGTCAACTCCGGTGTCCATGAAGGGTTAATGAGAATGTGCAAGAATGGATTTACGTTATTCTATATTTCTGAATCAGCAACTATTTAAATTGAAAAATGGGTACTCAAACGTTAGCGACATTAATCTAAAACGATGCAAAGCGGTACAGTATAATGTAAGTTGAGGACTTACTACACACACACACACACACCACGTGCACACATGCACATGCACGCACGCATGCATGCACACACATACACACACAGAGAGGGAGATATGCTGATACCAGTATAGTAACACTTTTGAAGATCTGGTTATTTTTTCCTATTAGCTATTTGTATCTTTTCATAACTTATTAGCATAAACATAACCATTGTAATATACAGTCTGTAAGATCCAAAAGTTAATGTCTTGTAACATACATTTTTTGATTAGGTAAGGTAAGTAGGCTTTACATATTGTAGACAGTGATTTTATTAGAGACGTCGACAAAACTTAGTACAAGGACAGGAGTTGGGAGAGGAGTCAGCCATATCCTTTGTTAAGGAACCATCTCAGTAATCGCCTAGAGTGATTTTGGGAAACCATGTAAAATCGAAATCAGGATCGCCAGAGCTGGCGATGGAACCCGAGTTTTCCTGAATGGGAGTCCAACGAGTTATCATTGTGCTACCTCACCAGGATTTGATAATATGGTTTTCAAAAATTCTTACTTTACAGCCTATAAAATTGCACTCTGCAGAGCTATTAACCACAAATGAATCCAGTAACTAAGCTTGTCTATGAAAAAATTATCAGCTGGCACATGTACAGAGAATTAATGAAAAACGAAAAGTAACATGTTGAAAATGTTGAACCTTAAATTTCAGTATGTAAAGTATCAACTTCAGTTATTAACGGTAATAGAAGACTGCAATGCAATAGATATTAGATAAAATCACTGATTATTTGCAGTAACTATTAAGGAAATAACACCTAATCAAAACACTACCTTCCGAAAAATAGGTATGTGATATCATTAAATTTAGGTTGTAGTCGGATTATAGTGTGGATTCTGAATTTTAACTGTGGTGTTTTAAATAACATTTATCTGAACATGGATAGTTGAAAGTTTACTGTATGTACTAACACTTCATTTCACATTTGCTTCGTTTAATTAAGTTGGATGGGCTAAAAATTGTCTTGCAGTTTACAGTGCTTATCAGAGCAGTTTTTCTAAAAACTACTGGCTGAAATACATTCCTCCACTCAAGCTGGTCTTGATCATTTAGATAGTAACAACACCTACAGTTAGTGTATTTAATGAAAGCCAAAAAATGCAAAATTTTTGTTGTAAGACAACAGTTTTTTCAATTGCAGAATTTGTGTGAGGTACAGACAAGACTACCAAAATTATTTTAGCAAAATATTTTCTGGTTATAATTGGTGCCACAATTTTTTGTATTGTACAATAAAACTGGTGTAACATTCCCGTTCATAACATTTTCCTGCTAAAGTACATTACGTTATTCTGATCCGCAACCATATCTTTCTGTTAAAAACCACTCTTTTATAATATTTTCCACTCGTAAAGTAGAAAATTCTTGGATCCCATCGGGCCCGCAGCAGTGTAGTGGTTAGACATCTCTGCTTACAACTGACCAAATTTGATTCCCAGTAAAGTCGCACCCAGTTTTTGCATGCAGGAAACGTGGCAGATGTTACTGTTGATCAGCAGTTTTTCTTGGGATTTTTACGTTTCCTTTTCCCATGCATTAAACAAGTGCTTTATAGTCTCGCTTCATATCAACCTCAACATCGCTAAACATAGATATTGCTGTTAATAGCTGGCCAAAATGTCTTCACTACACCATTGGGTCACGTCTGAGATCTTGTAACAGGATTCTGTTGTTTTTTTAATTTTCCTCGAGGTGATGTTAATACTGCAACTAATCAAAATTTCTTCATTGGAACCTTCACTATGTAAAGTGGAAAAATTTGTACCGAAGGTTTTTGTGCTCACACTTAGCATGTGTGATAATTTTATCAAGAAAAGTAAACAAGCATATCATGTTAGCAAACAATAAAAAGGTAAGCTTATTATCAGCGAAGACCATTAGAGATGGAATTCAGTAGCAACGATGGCAGTAACATGGAAGGAATCTACCATGGTCTGTATTGAAGCACCATACAGTATTATCATTTGCCTGTAATTATAAACACGATAGCTTAACCAGGAGGTTTCTGAACTGTACCAGTTCACCTTCTCGCTTGGGTACGAACAAATAAATAATGAAGAATGTTCATTATGAAAGCATCCGTTTACAGAAATAAATTAACACGGTTGAAAAATAGGAGATAAGCTCTTATAAAAATTTTAATAAATCCATTCTCGTAAGTGGTTTATGCACTACAACTTTTACATTTTTATTCTGTGAATGAATGTTCTTTCTGTTCAGGATATCATCAAATTAGTGAGATGCAGTTTGTTGACTCAATTTAAAAATGAGCCCCACAAACAATAACATGTTTCAAGATGTTGAGTGACTTAGCAGTAGGTATATTGATGCTATTTCATATTACCCTGCCATTTTGTTTTTCTCAAGATAGTAAATCCTGTTAGCCAAATTTTCTCAAAACAGTAATTATAGGTACAGTAATTGTGTAGTAGTTTTTAAGTTTAAGCCCTGTACAGAGGGCAATATTTTGTAAGGTACTGTACTTGTTACATCTACTTACAGCTGTTGTGGTTTGTCATGTAGGCCTGTACATTGTGTAACTGTCATAGACACGGAAGCACCTTTAGGTTTCGAACCAGAAGGCCAGTGTGCGGATGGCAACGGCAGTGGCTCGTCATTCCTGGAAGGGGCAGGTTCTCGCTCACCGCCCCCTTACCTTCGATGGGCATGCAACCTGCAGAGCCTGTTGGAGGATTCCGAAGGGGTGGAACTGTTCAAGCGCTACTTGGAGCAAGAGGGCCATGTAGACACGCTCAACTTTTGGTTTGCGTGCGAGGGTCTCAAGAAACAAGACCCAGACATCATCAGTCACATGGTCAAAGTCATCCACAAGTGAGTACGAATATTTCTTTGAACGTTAAACAGGTAAAGATAAGAATGGTTCTGGCTTAAGCCAATTTTATGTTTCTTTGATAATCATATTACAACAGCTTAAATACAACTGCGGAAAATAGAGATTATTTGCAATCAACAGATATTTAAGGAACATATTCTGCACAAGGAATTAAATCTTAAGCTAGAAAGTTAGGTAGGTAAAGAGTTGTTTAATACAATTACTGTTCCAATAACACACCAGTCAATCGTATCACTTCAGCTGTACAGCTAATAAATAAAGGACTAATTTAGCATCGGCTGCCCCCCACGAACAGTTTGTTGATATGTATGCCTTTAAATTCTTAAGGTGGCTGCTTAGTTGGATATATTTTGTGCATTTGAGGCCTAGAAGTGTGGAAATGGTAAGGACGAGACAGCATGCTCATCACATTCACCTTGGCCTCTAGGCGCAAGCCACTGAGTTGACTTGTAGTCTTAGCACTGATAGCTTGCCTCTATACGACACTCAGTGGTGACCCTATCATTTTATGACGTAGTATTTAAAATAAAGGTGTGTTAAAAAAATGAAAAATGTTTATTGATGTGTACAATTACGAGTTACAGAAAACCCTACAGTAATAGAAAGTAATAGCTGTGGTCAAGAAACCTATAACATAAAATTTTTGAAAAGGAATATAGTTGTATTATTGTGATGACCACATCTGTAATCACCACTTTGTGTTTGCTAAGTTAGTATAAACTTGTACCAATTCCCGTGCCACACGATAAAATGCAGGTGTTGTGCCAGACTAGTTCCATCATTTTCGGGAGCTCGATAGACGGTGCTGCATGCACCAAGTTGCCCTTTCGGACAGACCGTCTGATCCCTGTTGGTGCCTAGTAAATGTTACGTCTCTTCGATGACGAAGAGCATTTAACGGCGCGTATTTAAAAGGGGTAATGTTACATATTTAATTTGGTTAAGTACAATTATGCTACATGTAAAAAGCAGTATTACGTGCCGTATTTGATTGTCATGCATCAGCTGGGCCTGTTGAAAGATTGTATGCGTGGCCGGTGAAGTTCGGTGCCTCAGCAAGATATTAAGCGCAGCTGAAATATTCTTCTGACTGCAGCTTCTGACTGGTTTGTCAATTCGTTTGCTGTGTTGGCACAAAGTGTGGACGGTGGCCATATGATCAGACCATTCGCCAAGGCGATCCGGGTTCGATTCCTGGCAGGGTCGGTCCCTGGTTTTCGCATGTGGGAATATTGCTAGATGATGCCGTTGGTCAGCAGGTTTTCTAGAGGACCCCTGCCCTTTCATTCTGGTCCTGCTCCATGCTCACCTCATGTCACCCCTCACTAGCGCTAAAGGCCTCAATATTAAGCGCTGACCAAAATCTCTCTCTTAACTTATTCAGGGGGAAGTCATAGCAGTAACTGTTTCTGCCTGAGCCTCTGCAATGTTCTCTTGCATTTATATACTGTGGGCTGTGTCAGAGTGTTCCTTGACTGGCCAGCACCAGTAACCAGTCTCTGGTGGCCTTCACTTTGATTAGCTGTGGTGCTGGTCCAATCACATGCCGTTTCTCTCAAGGTTGTCTTTCAACATAGTTGCAACCAAGCACAGCATCAAATTTGACGGATAAATTACTATATCCAACATCCTCTGTTACGAGAAAAGTTACATCCGAAAAGCTAATAGAAATTTCTAAACATTCGTACATTAATAGAGCAGATGGTTTCAAATCAAGCGACATCTCTTCACCTCTTTTATAAATTACAAAAATTAGCCTGTTGTCTTATGCTACAAGTCATGCACTTCTTATTAAGTGTAGTTTCCTATTCTTATTACGTATTAACTTCTGCAGTGAGAAAAGGGAATTGTGATATTATGGAATCAGTTTGAAAGCAGAGCATTTACATTTTTGAAGGAATATTAGATGCTTGTTTGCACACTGATGCAAAGCAGGCAACAGTTATACGTAACATGGTACAGTGAACTGTATTGTAAATTAACCTTATGTGTACATATTTGAAATGTTTAATTCATCTGTTGTGTAGTGGTTTTTTGATATTGTACACATTAATTATTTGCAGGCGGTTTTTCGTGAAAACCCAGCTGGCGATCCCAGAAGACCTGCGTAAAGAGGTAAACCGACGAGTGAAGGAAGGCAAAGACTTACTAGATGGGGATGTGTTTGATGGGGTTCAGAAGGAAGTTGAGCGCCTTATAAATGAGACAACGTACCCCAATTTCCTTTGTTCGGAGATCTACCTGCAGCATGTGCAGGCAATGCAGGGTCGGGCAGAATTGTTGTCATCGTCCTCATCCGGTTCATTGAGCAGCAGTTCTAGTGGGCGGGATGTGTCTGCAGCAGGGCTGAGTGGGGGCATGTTACCTACCTTGCATGAAGATGCGGAGCTGATCACCGGGCAGGCCCAGCTACCTCTCACCAAGGACATGCTTATAGCTACTCAGAAGAGGAGGGCTGTCGAAGTCACCCCAAAACCTGAGGCCTATGTTGGGTAAGTACAATTATTACCTTCTCTCATCTTATTATATTAAAAACTTGTTTATTGTGGTATTTTTTTAAAGATACCTACACTTAAGCTTTATGGACTTCCACTGCAGTTGTGATGGTCGTCTTTCCGCCTCCAGTGAAAGCGCCCAGCCTGGGCACCAAATCCTCCCTTCGGTCAGTGGTCAGTCGTAGAGCATCTCTTACCTCAGGTTAGGCGTGGGTTCAAAAGAAAAACTGACTGTTAAACCAGTTAAAAAAAAAATATCAAATGACTTGATTCAGCTGGTGCTTAAAATGGTGATTTATTCA
>PNEQ01101270.1:14687-36940 GCA_003012365.1 Medauroidea extradentata | reverse complement strand
CTCATGTAAGTAAAGATTTCGATTTGTATGTTAGGTTGAGATTAACTGCTCCGTTATTCAAATTCGTACGTCCAAACATAATGTTTTGTCAGCAGCAATGTACCACTCGGGTTTAATTTCAGACATATGATAATTGAGTGTAAAATTATGTGATCCTACATAAAATTGTTAAAAAACGGCAAAGTTAAATTATTAAAAAATAATGTCCCAGTACTAGGCCTACTGCATGTTTAGAGGTTAGAGACACAGGTAAGTTGTTGATTCTGATGAAAGTCATAACTGATACTTTATTAACCATAGAACAAAATACATTGTTATGGGTTTCGACACAACGTAAAGAAAACGACACATTTAATTATATACAATACATCTGCAAGCGTTTCAAAACACTCTATTAAGTTAATTAAATTTATTACTTGAATTATAGTCATTGAACATATGTATGCCATTGACATGGTCAAGTACAGAAAATCAGTCTGGTATAAACTCACCATCAGTTAATGTTCTTTCCAAGAATTTGTTAAAATCATAATGGGGATTATTTAGCAGTCGAAGACCGCCACAGTTACAAAATCACGCAACAACTTCTTTGTCGATTGTCTTTTCTTTCTTTACAAAAGAGCACCGTTATAATTAGCCATCACTAGTTTGTAAGTATTGATACCATCCACATGTTACCACTAAGTAAGAACATAAATTCAGTACAACGGTTTCCTGTCTCTTTAATTTTTTTAGCATACGGAAGATAGTTTCAATTTAGCAAGAAAAGTAAACTACGCAAAGTAAATCGGTTATTTTTACGGTACTAGGTATGCAGAGTCTTGTATTTAGAAAAAAAAATTGATATTGATACGTATCTAGTCATGTAAGTGATGTCTGATAGTTAGGGATCCTGTTTTTTCGCGAAATGATTTTGCCCCAGTTTGTTCCAGTACCTTACGTGCACAGCTGCAATTCTGCTTCATGGTTATTGGCAGCATGTCTGTGTGAAGAGCCGTATCTCATTTGTCTGAGCCAATTACAAAACTTTTCCTGCAACACCACACGTCTGTGATTTGCCGGTAGAATCTCAAGGCTCGTGACAGTTAAAATATCAAATCGCTGACAACGAAGCAAAACTGCAGATGTGTGCGTAAGGCACGGAAACAAAGTGAGGGAAAATTCTTTTCGCGAAAAACAAGTGTCCCTATAGTATACTGATAGTTGAATAAAGTTTAAATGTTATCAACCATGTTACAGTAGAATATTTTACGGAGGTAAAGAATTTTGGAGGAATTCAATGAACTTGATGATAACAACACACCATAATAAAATATGCAATTATTTGAACTTGATATATGTTCAGTCGAGCATTTCTACGTAGTATATCATATAGGCCTACGCATTGCGTGAAATTTCACAAAAAATTTTAAACCGAACATAGATTTGTTATGACTTTTTGAGCAACTGTATAAATTCTGATTTTAAGTCATAACTTTATATTACTGCACTTCACTTTTTTCTGTAAGACAATATGGACAATACAACAATTTTGTGCAAATGTACAGTCGAAAATATGATAGTTTTAAATTTTTTTTGTAATCTTTATAGAATGCCATACACTATATTCATTAAGAACAATTTTTTACAAGAAATTATTGTTACGAACTTTGTAGGAATTAAATAATACTCTTTTAAACTGCTATGTAATCGCAGAGATTAAAACACGTAAATTAGTAAGCAAAAATCAAAGACGTTGCCATGATTTGAACAGAATATTTGATAAAAAAAATTTAAGCCTACATATGAACAGAAATCGGACCATTTTTTGACATTAGTGCAAAACTCACTCTTAAGAATGTTTGTCCTTTAAATCTCAATAGAAGAAGATAGCCACATATTTAATAGTTGCATGACACAAGGGGAGTAACTTCAAGGATACAGTGAAATTTTAACAATCCGTTATTTAGAATTGCCAGAAGCTTCCTGAACACTTAAGCGGTTTTCACAATACAGCGGTGCGATACGCCCGACGCTTGCCGCCGACGACAAGTTCCTCCCATGTCTTCACAATACAGCGACGAAATATCGCCGGCAGCAAGCGACGCGAACTCGTTCTGCCATCTTTTACCAAGATAGATAACTTACTAACTGTAAACGGTTTTTGAAGAAACATTAAAGGAAAATGACATAAATGATAATCTATTTATGCTTACATCGATTTAAACAAATACTAAACAGAAAGCAAAAGTAAAATATCCTACTGAAAAATAAAGTAAGGCAAATATGTTAGTTTCTTTTCAACGAACTTACCCTTTAATTTGCACAAATACCGGAATTTTTGACAGAATGTTATTAAATATAAAATGGTTGTTTACTTCCTTCTAACTTGAAAAATACTTAAAATACGTGAACGTTTTTAAAATGTAATCAATTTTTATTCTTCTTTGTATCCGTCGCCAGCGATGAGCGTCAAATCCTATGTCAGCCGCTAGTGAATGTTCCCGACGCTCGACGCTGGCGTCAAGGCTCTGATTGGCTGACGCTCGACGCTAAGCGTCACGTCGCTCTATTGTGAAAACCGTTTTACGGTTAAAACTGTTGAGAGCCAAAGTTTAAAAAATATACAAATTATAATTTATAACAAAGTTTTCGTTTCTGGTGACAGAACTAAAGCAATGTTTAGTGTTTTGAAAAATTCATTAAATACTAAGATTGAAAATTAACCAGAAGTGTGTTTAAAAAAAATGGTACAGTTTTTCAAGATATGTCAATTTCAAGGACCTTGCATTTATTCTCTAGTTTCACTTAAAATCATTTTACTAATTTATGGTAAGGAATATATTACGAATTTGATAATACTATCTAATTAATGTATTGATGATATTTTCTGTAGAACAATAGGAACTGCAAACAGTTATCTGTGTGATTTTATTGCTTTATTTTTGTACATAACGCAACTATCAAATTGTCTTGAAACTGAGACGAAACATTTGTTTGTACCCTATGGTTTATCACTACCATACAAGAATATTTAAAAAGTTGTTTGGGAACGGTTTTGCAATAAAAATATATATTTTCTTTAAACGGTATACTGTTAAAATTGCAAATTACTTTTACATCAACACTAAAACGAAAATTTTGCGATTCGAGGACTTAATCATTATAAAATCGAACTCACAGAAATATAATAATTCAGATTGATTTCATGATGAACTTCATGATAATTAGAATAGAACTTGCGGGAAAGATTTTGAGTTTAAAATAGTGAGAAAGACAGTCGTTATTTCCTACAATTTGTGAAAGGTGCAACAATTTTTCCAAGAGTGATACCATAATTTAGTACCACGTGTGTTCCATTTTGCTCAGCGTGAATTATCTGGACATATAAGATAACTGAGGAAGCGCTATAATACTTGCCTAGTTTACCAGGTGTTTTCCAAAATTGCTTTTAGCGAATGCTGTGATGGTTCCTGAAGAGCCCGAATCAGCCAGCACTATATATTTTTTTAAATTTCTTCCTAATTCAAAATTTACTAACCATTTATTTTTAAAATATAACAATATGAGCGTAGCGAATTACAATATCTTGCACGTTGCACACAAACAAGCTTTGCGAAATTATTAAAATTTTGAATAACAGAAATTAATCTCTCACGGTTTAGTGAAAAACAAATAACATACAGTAACAAGTTTGTATATACTTATAACGTGTATAGATTCTTTAAAGAAACAATGACAAATATATCATATATGATATGTAATTGAATAATTATTGCCTTTGGTACACTTAAAACAACGTGATTCTCTCCCATTTTCCCCATTATTATCTAAACCAAGGCAATTTACTGTTTGAAGCAACTATAACACTTAATAAATACAAATAAATAACATATATACTTTTATACGAGAGTATGATTTTCTTAGGTACTGTCCACATGTAGTCAAATATTCGGTAAAAATAAAGTTGCCTTAATATTTTAAGCTTGTGCACAAAAATAGTTTTACCAGTGTTGTTTAAAATAGTTGTCAACGTGTTGATTAATTGATTTGAATACATTTAATACTGTGGTTTAAGCTAATTGTGTAACTAACGCAACTTTTTTCTTGAAAAAAATATGAAGTACAACGGCAAAACCATAAGCAAAATTTGTCAATATATTTGTGATATCTGCTCTCGTTTAAGCTTAAACAAAATAAATTTCACAAAATCAGTAAACAGGTGAGCATGACCTTAAGTCACTTGCTGTGGATCTGATCGTGTATGGTCCAGTGGGAAGACTTGAAGCAGGCCGCCTGTTAGTGAACGTTCGTGCAAGAACTGTCAACAATTTCTCTTCGACATAGACTTGAGCGGATTTGCTCCCTTGTTTCCCAAACGAGCCAAATCCTTCTATTGTATATAAGAAAGCAGGACGCCTCAAAAGGAAGGAAGAAATCAGACGCGCATTTCTCTTGTTTGCGAAATATGTTCTTTCTAAGAAAAATCTTTAAAAACTTGCTGAAGGAGAGCAAGGTAAAAGAAAAGAGAGCGAATAGTTTCTGTACATTTGTAAAGTAATGCGAGATTGTACATCAGATTACCGTCTACACTGTAAAAACCTTGTAAGCATTTAACCTAAGCCCAGTATGGGTAAGGTTAATTCTACTACAGGTTAGAAAGAAAATACATTTTCTTATGGGAGAGCTTGGCACAGGGAAAATTTCTGCCACTAGTTTCGCTTCGATCGCTAAGAGACCAGATAAATACGAAACCGTATTAAATTTAAATTTAAATGAACTTGGAAATTATATTTGTCATTTAATTTAATTTTCAAGTGAAAAGAAACCAATTTCGCATTTTAAATTGTCAACTTAATTTAACTTAAAATTCAGGAAAGCTCTGTGATTGGTCAGTTTGGTGCACTAGCGATACCAGCGCTCAAATGGCAGAAATTTTCCCTGTGCCAAACTTATAACATTGATATTTCTAACCTGTAGTAGAATTAACCTTAGTATGGGCCACACTTACAATGCTTCATCTTATGTGAACAGAGCAAATTATCATCACTCTTGCTATCAATGGGACCGCGGTGGCCGAATAGACAGACCATTCGCCTCCCATCGAGGCGATCCGGGTTCGACTCCCGGCGGGGTCGGTACCAGGATTTTCGCACGTGGGAATCGTGCCAGACGACGACATGGGTCGGCGGGTTTTCTCGGGGTTCTACCGTTTCCCCCGCACCATCATTCCAGTGCTGTTGCATACTCACATCAACTCATCCTTTCACCAGCGCCAAAGACGTCGATGTTAAGCGCTGGCTAAAATCTCTCTCACTCACTCACTTACTATTAAAGCCTAAAAACACTGTTATGTGAAAACATTTAGGATATCGTCCATTGATGTACGAAAATTACCTTAAATATTAACCAACTTTCTTAAGGGTGCGTGGTAGATAAATAAACGCTGAAACATCAATTGATTTCTACGCCTTTTTTGAAGACAAAATGGATAAAATACTCAATGACAATCCTAGATAATGGTATTTGCCAACTTTATGAGTAAATATTTATCCAAAATTACTAATTCGTTACGCGTGATCTCTTGCGCCGCAGTTAAATGCACGAGGTTCCGTCGTCAGAGATTGTGCCTCAGAAGTTCGTAACACTGGAAACAATTTTGTTTAAAACGTTGGCTAAAACTATTGCCTAGGATTGCTATTGTTTAATTTTCGCCAATTGTCTTCAAGAAACCTACAATTATAGATTAATGTTTTTAGCGTTGAATTATGTACCACGCCCTCTTAACACTCCTGCACATTGGCATTATACATTAAAAAAGTAATTTTTTGACAGCGTACAAACGAGGAGGTGATTGTCTTCAAACCTCCGTCGAACGTGGAAGTTATATTTTGATAAAATTGCCGCTCAATTTACCCCCACATATTGGAATCGAGCAGTTCTTGTACACATTTGTTGTCAGAATAATGATTTTTTAATTTTTTATATTAGTACTCATGGGTACTTCCTTATAGAAATTGCAAGTGTTGAACAAGTGCAAGTTTGCCTCGTCCTCATTTTCAAGACTTGCCTTCTTTTTCCAATCCTCTCTCTGTCAGTACCTCTGAAGCTTCAGAATTATTTTCCTCGCCTTTCGCGTGCAGGTGACGTCTAGCAGCAATATGGCTTCAGCGACAGCGCTGTTACGTCACACAACGCCCGAGGCTTTGTTGCGAACAATGCATACGCTGTCGTACAGAGCTTGAAGTCGTCCTCTGCCAGCCAGCTTTATTGTCTTCCGTTTAGTGTGCGTTGGCGTGAGTTCAGAGAAGCTACACTTTAAAAATTGTATGTAAATACACCCTACCGATGTACAGGATTGTGAAGCCTGGAACACAAGGCATCTTCCTTGTATATGGAAGGGAGCATCGGTGGTTTACAAGAAAGTGTACACTAGCTAACGTTCTATCTAGCACCCTACTAAATTAATGGTTTTGTTCGTACACAACACTTACTTGCACAAGAAGGTGCTCTCTCAAAATATTGAATGCTAATTTTAGGGAGTATTTAAGGTAATGGGCGTATTTTGTGCAATATTTATGGTGCCTGTACAAAAGTGTACAATAAAACATAAAACCGGAAATATTGCCGGCAGTAGACAATACGCCTATCCTGAATTAAGTGACACAGTGCCCGATTCGGTAATATTTCTTCTATAACCCTTATATACCGGGCTAGATACTATTTGTTTTATAAAATACATCGATTTGTAAGCGATTACGTTCAAAAAACAGTTGCACGTGAGTAAATATTATTTGCTGCCATTCAACTTGTACAGGAAATATACTGAAAAATATAACCATCCATATCCCGCACTAGCTTACGAGGCCTTGTAGACTGGCTACTTGCATTATCGGTTGCCGTTCATACAACACAAGTTCGATACATGTCGAGGCAAACAAGATGTTCACCTTCCAGTACAGGAACTATACCCGTGTGTATAAGGCTTTAAGAAAGTTGATATTGTCAAATTAATTTCAGTACGTAAACATTCATATGCAGACTGATGATAACCGACTCGCATAGTTAAACACTTAAATAGTTGTTTTATTTACAAGCTTAGGTATTGTAAGCTTCCCGTACTGTATACTATTGAAAAACTTCCATTACTGTTTGGAAATTGTTTATAAGTGCAGTCTCATTTACTAACAGCAAAAAATGTGTGTATTCTTAAAAGGTTAATGAACGAAAGTGTACTTGTGGATTCGGCTAGTAGCGGTTTACGACACGTTAAATAAAAAAAACATTCAGTTTTACTTAAACATGTAAAATAAAATTGAGCATAGTATCATTCAACAATAATTTTAAAGTTGCTATCTGTTTCATAAACAGCCCATAACATGCTGGTAAAAATTCATCTGAGAAAAACAATCTGACATGTAAAATTGGATAAGTAGGCCAAGCACAAATTTTTAGCTATCAGTAAAACATGCTATATTTTTTCATATTTGAAAAAGTGTTACGAATGGTATTTTAGTTCTATAATGTCAATGTTCATTACAACAGGTTATAGGATTAAAATATTTTTGTAAGACTGTTTTAAAGCAGAAAAAAACATTTGACTCATAACATGTAATTGGCCCTTGGTCTGTTTATGCATAACATAGTCCAATTATTGAAGTCATGAAGATACATTATTAATTCTATACATTTTGAAACCTGGAGTTTAGCTAATTGTTAGCTCCGTCACCAGACAGCGTCCCAGTCGCTGCTATTGCTGTTAGTTGAAGAATCAAACACAATAGCGCTGCAGTTTCACATGTCGTAGGACTGATACAGTATTATTTAAGGCTGCGACTCCTAATTTTGCTGTTTTTGCAAATGGTATTTTTTTAATCCCAAAAGGGAGAAGATATTGCAAAACCGTCAAATAGACGCATTGAAAATGGGTATTACTGTAACTATATAGTTCCATCAAATAAAAAAAAAAATATAAAACTTCTACTAGTTACCGACTAAATGAATATTTTTGTAAGTCAAATAATAGGTAAATATATTTAGTTTAAAAAAATTACATAATAAAAACAATTTTCTACGCATTTTTGTGGTGGTTTTGCGATGTGTGCTACTTTTTAGGATTTCAAAAATCCTTTCCTCAAAAACGGTGTAAATAGTCACTTGTATCTTTAACAAAATAGTTCAGTGTTTGCTGTAGCTGTTCACAGTTGATGCCACAACAACGCGACTATAGAGATCACAGCGATTGGCTTGGGAACCTCACTTATCTGCAGGAACAAGTCCTGTTCAAATTCTGCCCTTGCTTAGTGACTTCTATACGCCATTCACGGTAAAAATAACACTTTTTACGACCCTTCGAAAATACTTTGATCAACCATTTATAACAATAAAGGATGAATATGAATTCTGCCGTCAAAAATATTGCAGGTTATTCCTTACGAAAATATGCTAAGAAAATATAAGTTCCCGTGTTACCTGATGTGAGTCAACAGTAATAAATCTACGGCTATCCAAATATCTGGTTTTAAAAGTTTTTTAAAAAATTATGCAAAAGTAAATATCAAATAAATTGATAATGTCTTATGATAGAGTATGGAGATCTTACATACCTAAAATAGATGTTTGTAACATCCCATCCATTTCCTTTAATTACGAGGACGAAATTTGTCCCCTTTTATTTGCGCACGAAACTCGAAGTCGTAAGAGATTTGTTTGAATTAGTTATGAAGCATTGTGACTAAATGAAGAAGAAAATGTATCTTTTCGGATTGTTCCCAGGAGAACGTTTTCAAAAAAGTGCTTAAAACCTTAATAATAGTACTTGAGCTGTCTGATGTTTAGACAATGAGAAACACACGTCAGTTATCTTGAGGAATTTTAAGACGAAATTTTTCGGAAGCGCTTACCTCCTTTAATAATTCCGTTTAGAGAAAGGTGATGTTGATGTGGTGAGGGGAGTGAGGAGTAGCAATCTTCGGATAGTTAATACATGTTGAAATTATTAGAACATAGTTACATGATTTTACTGTTTTGTCTCTTTACGTACTTACAACACTTAATGTTATTTTCACAATTCCCACCGCTATTTAGTTAAGTTCTGATTGGCGATAAAGAAAAGGGAATATTTTTCAGTAGCGGATATTAACCTTGTGTTATATTACATTGGGCCATCTTCGAAAGCGAAAAATGTCTACGCCACTTGCAACCATAAATAAGCTGACTAGAGGCTTATTAACTTTAGGTTGAACTGAACATAACCGATCTTGTATGAGTCATCCCAATCATATAATCCAACCAAACTATGGGATAGCGACCAACCATATCAAATCCCGCCAACCAAACACAGAGGCAATGTTACATAAAAAACCGTCATAATATTCAGTTGAACTGACCAATCATCGTACCAATCATCTATCGTGCTTATCAATAGCAAAGGATATACTAGCCAAAATACAATGCAATGTTTCGATATAGCAGAAAAAATTATTCATCATTATAATATTATTCATCCTTCATTTTTTTACTAAATTAGGTTAGTTACGCGTGTATCATGCCTCCTGCAACAATGTCATGTTCCAACATATATCATAACACAAAAATGTTATCTCCACTAAACAGTTAGACCTTCACACTATATTCCACTTTAGACGCCACTTGTACCTCCCCATTGACTATCTCACTTTCCAACATGAGTATTTGACAGCACTTTCTATCACCAGCATCAAGCCTCAAAATTACACTTCACTGTCAGACATCATTTGAGTCTTCTCTACAGACCATTACAATTTCTTATAACAAAATGTAACATACCTTTCAGACCTCAGAATTAAATCACAGTAAGGCCTTTTTACACCTAAAATGTACCATAGGTTTCAGCTTGTAATTGGCTATTTCTTTTTGACATCATAAATTGGTAATCAGTTTTAGATATAACACTTAGACCACAATATCCAACATCAGAAGTAGTTACTCATCAGTTATTGATATTAATTTCGACTTCGCTTTCGAAACAATTCGACCTTTTATTATGTATAAATTTCAGACTTTGCCCACCAACAGTTTAGACCATGCTTGTATTTCTCACCAACGTCAGCATTCAACAAAGGTATATTTTGTCACCAAAGACCATACAGTCAAATCTCCCAAACATTCCTCGCTATTCAAGACTGTCAAACTTTCTTTTCTATCTCATTATTAACCCTCCCGACCCAAATCTCTAACCGCACTTACCAATTTCAAATCTGTCCGTATGAACTAACTCTAATTTTTACGTCGTCTTATGCGCTTAAGCCTTATTTAATTCATTATTTTAGATATTCATACACAAACGTGCACATATAATGAAAAAAAAAAAAAACAGTTTTTTTCAGCCCCACGAATTCGTAACGACTTTGTGCTGAGAAATGTATCAGACATTTAGAAGGCAGTGGTTCAGCTCAAAGCTCTGATGAAGTAACGCACAACGGTACGGTCTGTAGGAAATAAACAGTGACAAAACCACTCAATTAAAAATTATCTCGTTTCCAGAACTAGCGGAAACTCGTTTCTGCCGACAGCAGGCTCCCTTCCCCCTTCTTGTGCGCGATAAAATTAATGTTCGGAAGACTCCGCTTTCTATTGAAACCGCGTTTCCACATGCGTCACTGTTCCATTTATGTTTCTGATGACGTCATTTACTCTCATGATAGAGAACACGAACGAGAACTTCTGTGTCTGATGTTTGACAACCCTACGATGAAAAAGTGTGTTTTACTGAAAGAGGAAGCATCATAATAACTTCAATGTTATCGGCTGATACGTGCGCTGTTGTCCTACCCAGATAAAAAGGCTTCGTACAGTCAGTAATATGTACTTGCCAATGGCCAAATAAACGAGCAAAGCATTTGAATAAATCAAATATTTGTTTGCTTGTTACGATAAGCTCTCTCAACAGGGGTTTAGTCCAAGTAATTTTTATTTTATCAGAGTAGAAATTTTTTTTTGCCACTTTCAACATATTTTTCAGCCAGTAAGAGTGTTTTTTTTTTTTAATAATAATTTATTAAGCCATACACATGGTTGAGTGTATTATATATTTTTCCTTTGCGTGAACATTCGAATTTATTTTAAAATAATCTATAATGCAACTATACGATGCACTTTTGAGGCCACGACGCTCGACCCCAACCAAGGTGTTCCGGGTTCGATTACCGGTGGAGTCGACCTGGATTTTCACGCGTGGGACTCAGCCGGAGGATGCCTTTAACCGAGGGGTTTTCTCTGAGGTATTCAGTTTCCTTTACTCTTTCATTCCACCGCTGCTCTATAGTAACCTCATGACATCCTTTACCACCCTTGATACGAAATCTCTGATTTTTACTATGCACAGTTATTCTTCTCAACTGTATTTGAATCACAATCAATACATATATGCCGTAATTAACATTACCCGTTTTCTTCAGATCATGAAAACCAAAATACAATTTAATGAATATAGAAAAAATAAACCTCTTAGTCTAGTAAAAACTTTCATAAGAGATATCTGAATATTCGTAGCCCATGTGTTGTTATTCCGGAATATTCAAACCACAGATCCGTGGAGCGTCACAGTTGGTATAACGTTCTTCTCTATCGTCTTCTTCAGCATTGTCTTCAATAAATATTCGTGAAGTTAGTACATCTACCAGTGTTTTTATTTTTGTTTGTCGTATATCCACTGTCGCTTCTATCACCTGTTTATTTTTCACAAACTTTGTCATACT
Organism: Medauroidea extradentata; assembly: GCA_003012365.1. NCBI lineage: Eukaryota > Metazoa > Arthropoda > Insecta > Phasmatodea > Phasmatidae > Medauroidea > Medauroidea extradentata. The sequence continues at coordinate 25,223 of PNEQ01101270.1, read as the reverse complement.
TCCTTTTCTTCGGAGTGTCATTTTCTAATTTCTACATTTTCACATGTTTCATCAACATATATATTTCACCGAACTAAGGTTAATTCTACTACATGTTAGAAAGATCAATTTTAAAAGTTTGGCACAGGGACAATATCTGCCACTTGAGCGCTGGTGTCGGTAATGGGAGCAACTGACCAATCACAGAGCTTTCCTGAATTTTAAGTTACATAAAGTCGATAATTTGAAACACGAAATCGGTTTATTTTCACTTTAAAAAGCAACAGTCTATATAGCCTATGCTACACCCACATTGCTATAGTGAGCACTAAAATTTTAACCTCTGAAAAATATCACTACTGCACATAATTAAAAATTAACAATAGTTACCTTGTTGCTTGTATAGTTGGCAGCGATATTACGCAGTATAGTTCTGTGTGTTTTTATTTTTAAATTCGAGAATACTGATACTAAGTCAAGCAAAATCGACATAATTGAATTTTATATAGTTGATAAACTTTTTTTATCAAACTGTATCGTTTCATACTGACTGCACATTTTATCATACTCGCGCAAACGTTAAGTGACGTGCCCAAAAAGATAGATATTTACTGTCGTTACCCGTTACGCGTGGAAAGATACGAATCGGCGGAAAATATAACTTCTGCAGGGCTTTTTTGAATGCTCACTTTATCCCGAACAGCCTATACTAAGAACGTAAGCCCTTGCCGTAGGAAAGTATTGACTCCACGGCAGTTATTTAGTATGTAGAACATCGCGTGACAAAGCTTCAGAACTGTAAGCTGGGAGTTGCGACACTGTGAAACTTCATATAGGTTTGGTAATGAAGTTGCTAATAAGTTTCTCTTGACTCTATGTCAAATGTCTTTTTCACCGTGTTCCATGATTTAAGTAAGTTGAAATTCAGTTTCGTCAGTAAATTTTCCTCATACATGTTTCGTCTTTACCGTGTACGCACGAAGTTATGTTTTACTCTCGTATTCAATTTTCTTTAATTACTTCTATGCAATCTTAGGTTGCTGCATTTTTTTTTTAATTTGTCAGATATTGTACTTAATGATGGCGATTGAAATGAATGCAACAATGTTCTGTATACGTTCCGTAAGTCAAGGAGCCCGCACACCTGAGGATAATAGTTACATTTAGTCCCGTAACAGAACTACAGCTTCTACCACAAGTTTAAGGACACCATTATATTTAACTAACAAAACTTTTTGGCCTTATAATTAATCTTACGGGACCTGATTGTTAATTTCACATGGATAACTGTTTCAGGCTATGTTCAGAGTACAATTTGTAAAAACAAAATTGAAAATAGGACAGTTTGTTAAAAAGTTATCCTTTTTTTTCGTTTTTTAAAATGACATTAATTATTTTACACCTTAATGAATTTTTTCGGAGATGTAAAAAAATAAAACAATGGATATTATGTATCCAAATTTTTGGGCAGGAACATAAAACCCTAAAAAGAAAATTATAGCCACAGAATAACTCTCTAGTTTTATTTTACAAAAATAAGCCTAATATTATACTAGTATTTAGATATTATTTTAAGAAAGGAAAAAAAGGCTTTTATACAAACTGTCCTATTTATTTATTTATTTTTAATTTTTTTTACAAATTAAACTCTGAACATATCCTGAAACAGTTATCCATGTGTCAGTAATAATCGGGTCACGTAGGATTAATTATAAGGCCAAAACCTTTTGTTAGTTTAATATAATGGTGTCCTTGAACTTTTGGTAGAAGCTGTATGTTGGAGGAATTCATTTTGCGGCTGTCCCCTGTAAGGTACGTTTGCCAGCACAGCAGTCCTGATAAGCGGGTAGGCCTAGTGCCTATTCACCAGGCGTTTCCCACCTCGGCACTGCTTTCAGCAACCATAATGTTCTAAGAACTTCTGAAGGGGGCTGATACTCCTCCAATCATATGTAGAATAAGCCCTGGCTTCGCTGAGAACCAATCATATGTAGAATAAGCCCTGGCTTCACTGAGAACGTCGGAGACACCTGGTACGCAGTTGCTACTGAATTGTAAAAAATTTGAGAAAATTATTTATGCCGATTTTTTCCGAAAATAACCCAACTAGGCTCTGTGTTACTGTCGGGCTCAGAGAAATTCATAACACATTATTTTTCACTTTATTGTAGTGGTGACAAACGTTTCAAATTGTCATACGTTTATATTTTGTTTATTTATTTTGAGATGGACTACTTCTTCTTATTAAGTTATTTAATGCAACGTTATTTAATTGAAAAAATTTCTGTTGCGATAGAAATTTGCAAACCTGAATTTTAATCGCGTCTTTTAAATTGCTATTTTGGACAAATTCCAGCTAATATCCATCAAAGTACAAAAACGTCATTAAAATAGTTGTTATTACGAAAATTACTTTTCGGAAAGAGAAATACAGGAAAGGAGACCGATAAGAAATATTATTACCATCAAAATTGAAATGTTTAAATTAAAAATTTCTATTTACTAAGAAATAATCTAAGACATATTAAAACTGAGAGCAAAACCAGAAGAATCTGCAGCCTTGAGGAGGAAGTTGGAGAAGCATTGTTTGGTAAGGAGTTGTAAAAAGAATTTTATTCATTATTTCTTTGAAGGAAGCAAATATCTCTTATTGGCAGAACAGCGTAAGTTGATATTTTTTAGGGTATGTAAACAGAGTAGACACAGAAAGTTAGCAGACAGTTACATATGTTTCAAACTTACGGCTGAAAGTAAGGTATTCAATACAGTTCACAGTTTTATTCAGGATTCAGGACATTTATGTATCGATAGATATTGCTGTTTGAAAGATACAGACCTGAAGACGCTTACAGATTTGTATCCCGATAGACTTTATTTGTGTGATTCATTTACTGCCAGCCTATGAAGGTTATAGTTGTCGAGAATCGATAGCGGCTAGTAATGTGTTGAATAATAAACATTACATTTCCTGTGTTCACTAAATATTCTGGAAGACGAGAGCAACTTAATGCTATGTGGGGACATGAAGCTTTAGTGGCGAGCATTCTTCCCGATACAAATAGGAGCGGACTATTTACTGAAGAAGTTCACGTCACTTTCAATAATTCTAAAATAAGAAAAAAATAAAATACTTTTTTAGTAAAATGAGGGCTTAAAGCTACAAAACCTCTAAAAACTGAAAACTTAAATTTTATAACTATGAATATCATAATATCCGGAGTTCTGTGATAAGCTTATTTATAAAATTCTCGAGTTTTGGTTTCAAAATAATTTTACCTACGGTAAACCTCGGCGTGAGTGGTTTCCAGAAATTAAAATTATATTAAAATTTAGATGTCTGTCCTTTTAAAATTTGACTATTTATTACCCTTAATGTTCTGAATAATTTCGGTTGGTCTATAGAGGGCTTAGGAAAAGTTACCGATATAGCGTAAAACAATTTACCGAGAGAGTTATACCGGGGTAAACATCTCACATAGCACTTCAAAAGACGCGAGTAAAAGTAGGAAAAAAATTACAATGTAGGAACTAACTATTGTCTGAAGAAGATTGTGTTACTATAAATATTTATAAAACAAGGAAACACTGTTGTATGTGGCTTGGCGGTAAGGGAAACACGCAAGATTAGGATAATATACTAAATTCTCGAGACTATACTGGAGAATTCGGGAAAATATTTTGCCTGGTGTGTCAGGTCATACGTGAAATGCTTCATCAAGGACACGACTTGACTTAATGCTCATGTATTTATATCACAGAATGTTTGTATTTCGCACGCCTTATATTGTTATACAGATTGACCCAGAAGTACCGCATCATAGGTAATATTTTCGTTGCAGTTGTTTTCTTCGTGCCGTAGGTCAACCAATCTGACTACTGCGGAGCATGTAATGGTTATCCTGCTCAGTTTGGAGAAAAACATTCTGTGGAACATGGATGATGTCTTTCAAATATGTATCGATGTTTCAGGTGATCATATTGAACCCGTTTTATAATTTGCCTTGCACACATTTAGTGAAATATCTTAATTCTTATCATGCGAGACTTTTGTGACATTCTGCGCATTAAATAAAGACACAAGTTGGACTCCCAATATACACAGTAGAGGAGGAAACGTATTACTTGATTTATATGTCTAATTATCTTCAACTATCCCCATGTTTCGTATATAAAGTTTTCCCGCTTTCTTTTACTAAGAAAACAATAAATTAAAAAAATTGTTTGTCAGAGCCAAAGCATTTGATTGTATGGGGAAAGAGTAGTATTTAATTGTTAAATAAAAAAAAAAATGTGTTGAATGTATTCGTTGACCATACCAAATGCACTGTTGGACAAACCAAATATTTTGTTGCCCATATAAAATTCTCTGCTGACCGTGCCAACCATTTGGTTGGCCTAACCCAAGATTTGGCTGGCTTTACCAAAAACACTATTGTCCATACCAAATACGTCGTTGACCTTACCAATTGCTTTCTTGACCATATTACAGATTTAGTAAGCCTTACCAAACACTCCGTTGGCCATGCCAATTGTTTGTTTGGCCTTGCCAAATATGTTTTTGGTTGTGCCGAAGATTTCATTGACGTTAACTGAAACTCTGTTAACCATACCAAGATTTCGTTTGTCTCACATAACATTTAGTTGGCTATACCAAACATTCTGTTGGTTAACCAAATGTTTGGTTTTTCATACAAAATATATAGGCCTTAGTTGACGCTACACTCGTTCTGTATAGCTTCAAAAAATTTATGTTTCTGACGGCAATTTTATATATATATATATATATATATATATATATATATATATATATATATATATATATGGTTGTGGAAAGTCTCTGCGGACAGATTTGTGATGTTTGTATGTGTGTATGTAATGCTCCGCGAAGGCAATTTTTACGAATGTGTCACACGAGATCCTGAATCACTGATGTACGAATGAAAACATAGTTCAGAGGAGGGTATGGTTTCTTTCACACGTAAAGCTATAAGCACGTGTATGGCAACAGTCTAGACTTCTGAGTCCTGTACATGATCTGCCAACATTCGATTATCCACTGGCTCCTAGATGTACAGGCGGGTAGCACGCGAAACCCACAAGAATTATTTTCTTATTCATTACTGGCTATCAGTCGACGAAAGGCGTGTCAAAACAGCTGTCGTCCAGTCACAGAAATGACAATGAATTGTACGTTCCTGGCATTCAAAATGACCTTGAATATATCCGCAGAATACTCGCACTTCTATATACCTAAACCTCGCAAGCGTAGATTTAAAATTGTGAATCAATATCAAACTTAATTTCTTCTCTATGGCTCAAAATTATTGAAAATCATTTCACACAAATTTATTCCAATTGATATTTTGTTAGTAAAAACGCCACATTAATGAAATTTTCAAAAGATAATTTTAATATTTCCTTTTAGGTTTAAGTGAAAATAACGTCTGGCAAGGCTTAACAATGTGTGAAGTATTTGGTTAAGAATGTTCATTGAAACAATTTTTTATAAAGTGTTATCCTTAAAATAGATCAAAATAGTATAAACCTGCAAATTAACCCGTTATTTTCTGACAACAGGCTGGATTGTAAGTTACCATGTACTCAGCTGACTATTGTCGACAGTATGTGTGACGCTTATTGACGGAATGTTTCACCCATTTATATAAGATTAAAATTTAAATTCAAATTATACTGTAATGCGGGCGCACAAATACGAAGACCTAATAACAACACGGTGTTTGTTCGGGCGAGTACAGGCGAGTGAATTCTAGCCTGGAGCCGTAATGCGGAAGTTCCTAGTCTCTACCATGGAAAAGCAGTGACTAGAGATGACGATTAGAAATGATGATATATAGATAGTGATAGGAATAATTCGCGAGTTCAATGTCCTGCATGCTATAATCCAATGTCCTATATATACTCAAGCCCCGTATATTCGTTCATTGTCTGCTGTCTGAATGAGTAGCAGGTAATGGACAAATGGTAGGGCTTCGGTATACACAGGATAATGGATTCTAGCATGTTGGCCGTTGAACTCGCGAAATATTCATTGCCCTAGTTATATAGACAGGAAAAACTCGCGTGTTCAGGGGCGTGTAGGCTAGCTTTCAAGACTGTTTGTTTACTCAAGCAGACATCAGCTGCTTAAAGGCTGTTCGCTGACTCAGTAATACCACATGATTGGGTCTCGATTTAACTACTTCTTTATTATTGGCTTAGAACCCTCTAGGAGTTGAAAGATAAGACTGAAGCCAATTGTTAAGGTGACACACACGAGAAAACAGTTCTTTGGGTTGTAACTTATGTTGAAAACAAACCCAAATAATTCAGGTCCCTAATGATATGTCGCGAAAATGTTTTCGTGTCAACACATCCTTGAAAACACTGTAGTTTCTCGGAACAGGTATGATTGGGTGACTCACGTCTGGCACTCCGTAGCTGTCTGCAGACCAACAACAAACCTCAATTATTAAGAGTGGAATGAATATTGGTTCAGTCAAATAGGGTAACAGCTCCACGAACATGCGAAAGCCAGTAATATTGTGGTAGGTTGAACGTACGTTGAATTCCAGCAAATAGTCGAGTTTTACCGCGATTAACCATCATCTCTTGTAATGACTGTATTGATAGACTGCAGTAATTCCCAGGTTCACGGACATGTACGTTGACGTCCAACTCTATACAGGTTGTTACAAAAAGGTACGGCCAAACTTTCAGGAAACATTCCACACACACAAAGAAAGAAAATGTGTGATATGGACATATGTCCGGAAACGCTTACTTACCATGGTAGAGCTCAATTCCTTACATCTCGTTAAATGTCATCGTAAAAAGAAAAAACATTTCGTACATTCACTGTTCCAGTTACCCAATTAAATGTTTCGTTAGAATGTACGTTACTTCCACTGCATTACGTCTCTTCAACTCACATGAAATGATGGACTGGGAGCACACACTGACAGAACCAGCATTACGTAACACGCGTTCTTAAATGAAATGTTCAAAATGACTTCCGTGTGCGAGGATACATGCATCTACCCTCCGCCGCATGATGTATCCCTGGAGTACGGCGTATTGTATCAAGTGGCCCACCTGGCGGTGAACATAGGAAGTAAAGTACATTGTAAAGAACCAATCCATTGGGTATTTGGGAAATTTTCTTTACGAAGTGTTATTTACGATGACATTTAACGAGATGTAAGAAATTGAGCTCTACCATGGTAAGTAAGCGTTTCCGGACATATGTCCATATCACATATTTTCTTTCTTTGTGTGTGTGGAATGTTTCCTGACAGTTTGGCCGTACCTTTTTTGTAACATCCTGTATGTTTGGTTGGACAGACAGCAGTTGCACACATGCTGTTCGCTAAGACAGTGATATCACATCATGTTTCATTCAGTCTGCACTTAATTGCGTCTTTATCATTGGCTATGCTCCCTCCACAAGGTGACAAATGAGTAGAATATCAATTGCGAAAATGACAGTTTGTCGAATTTCAGCTTTTACAGGGTGACCACGAGATGCATTATCATTATGAAACGGACTGTACACAACGAAGCGGATACACGGAAGGGGGAGAGCATGGGCCGTCACTGTGTAACACATTGCCATTATTAGAGACCCTGTTTTTTTTTTTGCGAAAAGTATTTTGTCCCAGTTTGTTTCAGTGCCTTACGTGTACAGCTGCAACTCTGCTTCATTGTTATTGGCAGCGTATCTGTGTGAAGAGCCGTATCTCATTTGACTCAGCCTATTACAAAAATTTTCCTGCAACATCACACGTCTGTGATTTGCCGTTAGAATATCAAGGCTCGTGACAGTTAAAATATCCAATCGCTGACCACGAAGCAGAACTGCAGGTGAGCACGTAAGGCACGGTAACAAAGTGGGGAAAAATTCTTTTCGCGGAAAATAAGGGTCCCCGCATGTTTGCGTACGACGCATGTGTGAAACGTCGATTCAGTGGTCGCAGCGCAACGAGTGTGGGGGAGCTTCGTGACCAGAGTCGAACATTGCATCAGGGAAGACGGGCGTCCACCTTCCTGATATCATTTTCGCCACGTTAACGTTATGGCATCACTCTACGAATACTGTCAAATGCGTTCAACCACCGTCATATGTACACTCTCCTTTTTATTGCACATCCATAATGACAATGCTCCTCGTGGTCAACCGGTATTCGAAAAAAGAAACGCGTATTTTTTCGGTCTTAAACTACACCAACTCCCCAATTACACTAGTATTACTTTGAACATCAACAACTCAATTATCTAGAAAGAGCTCTCAAGACTCTTCTCCCCCAAAGAGTCTAAGACTAGTGAAGAAGAACTGCCGCATCTCCAAGTCCCTGGCTTGTTAGGGTCGCAGTGGGATGTCTTGGTCTTGGCAACATTTCTCTCTTCCCGTGTCTTTCTGGGGTCCCACCGCACCCGACGCGCCCAGCCACGGTCGGACAATCGATGTGGCGAGTTTGTGTGTCGACTTGTCCTCGGTTACTACGCAACAGCATACAGGATGTCCGGAAACTGACGCAAACCACGCGAATACTAGGCTAAATTGAAGATGAAAATGTTAGTGGCAAAATATACGATGACAGTGGCAACACCGTAGTTAGTCCACTCTTGCCTTTTAAACGTATCGTATTACGAGGTATTGCTCCCTACCACCTTGGCTTTTTCTGTTTCTTCTCGATAACTTCTGTTCCAGTCGATGTATCAAAATTTTTGTCACGACAAGGCATATATACAAACTTAATAGATTTTCTGTAATTGCTGGAACCATAATATAATCATTATTTTGCAACGGGAAATCAGCTGGAAAGGAAAAATTGCTTTATTTACGGGAGCGACTACAGAGGCCGCAACATTAACAGAAACAATGCCATATGGATTCCAAAAAGTGAATGAAACAATAAACTATGCCTTGTCAGCGTGAACAAAGTAAAACGATGTGTCTATTCACTGATTCATAAGAAAAACCGTAAAACCGATCTGACAGGCATCAATTCCCCCTTAATCTTACTACTATTACGTTTATGACCTGCATATTACTGTTCAGGTTAAAATTCCGAGCAGTCCAAACACGATTACACGTTTACTCCGCGTAACATACATAAAATAACACTTAAACGTGGAGCGCAAGAGAGGACATTCTACGTCCAGTTTTGTCAAATTGTGCACGTAAAATGACGTACTACGACACTTTGCCACTTACATCATCGTCTTCAATTTAGCACAAGGTACACTTCCTGTGTGTTTGTTTCCGGCTATCCTGTTTACTAACAAAAAACTATAACTTAATAAAAAATTATCAACATGCACAGAAAACCAGGTTCGTACTTTTACCACAAAGCTCATTTAAACTAATGTCAAAACATTTGTCTAGACACTACAACAAGAACGGCTCAGGTTATTTAAGTGGTCTTAATGTTCTAAATACCTCCAGAACTAAAGAAATACATATTTATAAGCAGATTGCTTGATGTGAAACACGATAACCATCGGAGGCCTATCAGATTTTAGAAGGTATTTAGATATTTTACAAAAAAATACTTCTTAACTTGCTGTCGAAAAACTGTGTATATTGAAATATTTGCTGTAAAATGCACAAAAATTAAATTGTAAACATATAAAAAATTAGTTTTAAGCATACAAAAATATTTGGAAACAGACACACATATTCGTGAAATTGCAAGTATTTATTGCAAACTACCTTGGAACTAACTCCCAAACAGATTTTTTGTAAAAAAAAAAAAAAAACGTTTATTTTGCTATGTGTGTTATTTAATTTTGATCAGAAATATTTTTTAATGTCAATCACTTTAAGGGGAATGGAAAGGTATTATGTTGAGTGAACGACTGGAATATTCTATCGAGGATAAAATCTGAAATACTCATTATGGTTTTAATGGCGTTTTTGTCTAGTTGAAATTTGATTATTTTACGTCTGTTTACACAACACTAGTTCGTACGGTGTTATTTTCGAAAATAAGTAAATTAATGGTTTAAAACCACAAATGCCAAAAAATAAGAAACTTTTATTTTTGTTATAATAATTATAAATATAATAATTTACTAAGCTCTGTGATAAACGAATTAAAAAATACTCGAGTTTTGGTTTGAAAATAATTACAAAACCATTATATTCCGGCATCGCCATCTTGATTTCGGTTTTCAGGGTTTTCCGAAACAATTATAGGCGATAACTGGGATGATTCGTTAGTGCAGTCTCTGGTCGAATGCGTTTTACTTTCCACCGCGCAGATTTACCAAAGAGGTGAAGCTGTCATAATGCACATTGACACGTAAACTAATTCATCCCAGGTTGGTCCGAACGAAACGTTAACACATACAGAAATGCGTTAACAGTAACAATGTATACATATGTACAGTACACATATATACACAAATAAACAAATAAATACATGTATATATGTACATACACACATATATACTCACACACATACATATGTATATATGTATATATATATATATATATATATATATATATATATATATATATATATATATATATATATATATATATATATATATATA
>PNEQ01101270.1:0-14587 GCA_003012365.1 Medauroidea extradentata | reverse complement strand
GAAAATAAAACATTAATTGGCTGGAACAGGACCAACTTCTTACAAACCCAAACATAACATTTAGTACGGTGAACGTTTTGTCTTCGTTCAGCTCAAACCAATGTGTTTCTAGAGTAAACGTTTCAATTAAGATTTTTCATTACTCCAGCCCACATCGGCGACTGAACTTATACTTCCACTTCAGTCTAGTTACATGGTTGAATTTCAATCCGAATTTGTCAAACTCGTCCGAGGTTAATGCGGGTATAGATTTTACCCTAAACGCATAATATAAATGCGATAGGTCAGTTTAGTTCTGAGTGTTAAGGTTGGTACTCTTGGTTAAAAAATGATTTTATTGTTAGGCATGAGGTAGTGGGCTATTTGCCATTAAGTGTTAAAATGATCTTCGTTACTAAGCATTCTTTGGGTAAAAAGAGTTTTAAATATTAATTCGCTGAACGGCTAAAAATGACAGGATCTATTGTTCTACATACTTACGACTACTACAATAAAATATTTGCACACTAATACAATATATAACGATAATAAAACATAACTTCTAAGTGCGCATCGTATATCTAAAAAAAAGCAGGAGTAAAGTCTTAATGCATAACTCTTGATAGTTTTAGTTGCAGAACATTTTCCATCAATTCTATAATAATGTTCTGATGTTGGCAGCAATATATAACCCACTTCAGCCTTCTTCAGCAAACAAATGAGCGAAATAGTGTTCTATGTTTTTAAGGTTGGTTTAACTGTGTTCTTGTGGTAGTCTCATTGACCAGTTCGCCAGACAAAGCCAGCGTGGAGCTACGTAATGAGGGAATCATCGAAATCCTATGTAAATCTGTCTGTAATGTCAGCTGTTTCCCGTGTTTAATTACGTAATTTTGTTTGAATGGCGATATATGTGTCAGCTGTCCATCATGGTAACGGGACATTCTCCACAACGACAAACACAGTGGAAAGAAGAACAGAATTTCCCGAAATTCTCAAAACCGAGCATTGTACTGAAAAATTTCGTAAATCATTACACAGATACCTTCGGTTGTAACAATAAAAATAAATTCGAATGGCACTCAATATTGTAATATTATATCAACGCTCTGAAATTTACTATCAAGATAATCTCGATATAAAATAAACGTGAGGGATATTTTAAGTGCGTGTTGTGCGTTTAATAAACCATTGAATTTATTTGTCAAAAGTAAGAAACTGACAAACAAAGAAGAATTTTAAGAAAGGTATATTGATTGATCTCGCAACTTTACAACAGAATGCACGTTAGTTAGGTAAGCACTTATCGTCACCTGATAACCACAAAGGGACAGTTTTGACTGTAACCGCTTCACGAATAAATTAAGTCAGATAGTTTTTTAAAAATTATCTGACATAATAAATGGCTTAAGGTCTAAGCCAGTTTTGATAGCTACATAACATCGATTACTGAACAAAGATAGGCCAACTTTGACGGTGATAAAAATAAAATTATATCATCACACAGTTTCTGCATTTTATATTTCGTGTCACTTGTGACGAGTACAAGTGGGTATTCAAATGTGAATCTGTTATAATTTTCTCGTCTCAGCACCAAAGAGCGAGATTATGCGTGTGTATGATGTTGATATAAACCACACAGTTTTCTACGAGTGTGAGCACTAACATTCGAAACCAAGTTCCCGGCTGTTACGAAGGTAAGCAATGCGAAGATATTTTCGATATTTATTGAATTCTAAGTCTTATTTCTTAACATTGCACGCTTCTGTATTAGTGTTACTGTTGGCTATGTTAATGCTAGCGCAAAAAAAAAAAAATAAAAAATATAACATATGTTGCCTAACTGTTCTGGAGACGTACTTAATAAAATATCTGCTGATTTTCCGTTCATTTCGAAAATTGTTTGCCGAATGTATACATCTGGTGTCAATCATGTCAAATAAATAAAATGTTTTTCTTATTTAAACATAATGATACCAAATAATAATAAAAATACTAAGATTTCTCTTATTATAATACACGTATGTAAAAATAGTTCATCTGCAAAAAAAATTCAGAGTCATGAGGTATTTAATGTAATTTATAAGGTCACTCGTATCGGTTTTCCAAAACGCTACAATATTCCGGCCACTTTATATCAGAGTTTTTATCCTTTATCCCAGACAAATATGTGTACATAATTCTGTTTATATACGCCGAGAGTCTTTTTACTACTGTATGTGTGTTAATGTTTATTGTGCGAAACCTATGTAACTAGCATAGTTAAATAGAATACGGTACAATTGGGAATTTTTGTCATCGGCAAAACCTCACAAAATAACTACTAAAGTTGTAAAGAAAGTATGATTTTATTCAATACTATTCACTATAAAAACAGTTGTTTCCAATGTGAAACTGTGATAAAAATGTTATATTAAGAAAAAACATAATGGTATTAATGGGATACCTATATCTGTGCCGTTTTCAAGATAACAGCTCATAAAATTTACGTCCGGCTATTAAAAGGCCAGGTATCAAAGCAACACTTATCACATAACATTGGGCAGCCGTAGAGTGCTGTCGTTTCCCATTTACTCGTCAAATAGGTGTGCTATAACAGGGCTGAGGATTGGTCACTTTTGTTTAATGTCGGTATTTGAATGAGCTATTTACGGTAAAGTGACCCGCTTTTAAGACCCTCTCAGTTGGTTATAATGACCTAAGCATTTATATTGGTTTCAAACGCTGATATTCGAGGGCTGTGAAATAGTCACCCTGTGTTTACGACGCACAGTAAGTTTTATACTAACGTATAAAATATAATATTAGAAAGGTACTTGAAAGCGGTCATATTGCTATGAACAGCATTTTAATGTTGTAAATCGATAATTTTATCATTGTCAGATTTTAACACCGGCTGTTTGGAAAAATCAGTGACGGAATTCCAGGTATAGTTTATTTGAACAAGTTGCAATAGAAAACCCTGTACATTTATATCCGAAAAATTATTTCGTATCATGCAGTGTTCAATAGTAACATAACAATTCTGACATGTTGACTAGACATCGAAGCATGACGTATTCCTTATGTTTCGCGTGGCTATGTTCTATGCAACCGGTCATAGACATGTGCATTGTTCACCTAGCGTCATACGTCACAAATTAGAACACAGTTAAATTATACACAATTATTCAGTTTGACCTAAGTAAAGCGTGCCTGTAGCTAAGGCATTTAGTTTCTGAGTAAGTTATAGACAAACAATTTGTACATAGTTCTGAAGAAGAAAACGAAAATGGTTTTTATGCTATTAATTTATTTTATTAGCGTTGCTGTATGCGTTTCCCCTTAGACGCTATCTTTTACATGTTTTGATTGTTAACGGCGTCCTACGAATATAATCTACTTCCGAACAATACTTGTACTCAAATCAAGACAGCGACATAAGTTTGCATAGATACATATATAGATGTCTGATTACAGTCATAATTAGCTAAAAATATGGGTATCTCTTAGTAGCAGAGCGATATAAAATTTACGATCAATATGCGAACAGAGTTAAACAGACGGAAACACACAAAATAATTTGTTTTTATAAAATCGTATCAAGTAAAAGTAAACATTAATAATATGTGCTAAAATTAACTAGAATGTCATAATGTTGTTTGAAGGGAAGTAAGATCCCAGAAAAGTTGTTACATAAATATTCTGATATATAAAATATCCAACTTATCTGCGAGTTCGTTTCTTGGTTCATAACTCTGTTATGTTCTCTTCGTAACACGTACCTTAGTGAAATAATTTACTGTACGTATACTTAAGTTCAGTACGCCCTTGATTGCTGAAATCTTACAGTATCAATTCTCATAGATTACTTAAACACTGCTTTAAATGTTATAATGTGTCTAAGCAGCACACATTTAGAAAGAGCAAGTAAATTCATGACAAAATTGTTAATGACATGCTTGTTACGTGGCAGTGAGTACTGGACATTACTTACACATTTTAGATAAAATAAAAAGTACGTATCTCCACAGCCAGTATTTTTTGCTAAGTCGCAAATGACGACGCGGAGAAGAAATTGTCTAGAGAATGTTCAACGTATATCTAACCCAATGTATGTGAAATTTACTTAATGTGAGGATAAACTTGTCAAATTATTATTGAGTTTAAAAGAAAGCAAGTTATATAAACATCTCATCATCCATATTATAAAAGAGGGGTGGTGAGGGAATAAGCTTTTGTGCTAAGATGTACTTTATGAGACAGTAAAAACCTTCTTCTTGTGGCAAATGTTATTTTGTGACGTAAAATGTCAAACTGTCATTAAAAAAAAGTAATAATGCAATGTTACCATCCCAAGAAAATGATGATGTAGAATTTGTAAACAATTAATACAAAAATGTGTTGGTTATGTTTTTTCACTTGGACATTTTTCGCTTGTACTTCATTCGTGTTATTCTAACCTCAGGAATAATATGGAACGTTTCGTTGCCCTATATTTTATCAACACCTTGAACTAGCCAACAAACGACTCTCGAAAATGAAGACTACATTTTGGTTTTGTTCGTTTGTTCCCGTGCAACTTCCATGAACAACTTTCCACTGAGATTTACTTCAATAAAAACACTTCTTTTCTTATAATTCGAACAGTAACAGGCAAAAAAAAAAAAAAAAAAAAAAAAAACGAAGCGAACGATTCAAAATGGCGACTTCTTCGGCTACTTTAGATCAAGATGAAATCTACATTTCCCATTACTTGTCTACTGCAGCTCTGTTCATATAAATTTACGGTAAAATTTCAGTAAGGATTATTTAGTCCACTCCGTGTAAAATACGGGTTTATCTTTAACTGTAAACGTTGTAAGCAGCATCTATTGGGCTCTCAATGGACGACTTGAAAAGAGGCGGAGCTTCAGTCAGGTGTGGGATACAATTTCTATCTCCATGGATACCGCAGCCGAAAATAACCTTCATTTAGCTGTTTGGCTTCACATGTCCCGGATGAGATGTACGTCAAGAAAATTGATTAATTGTTTGGAATCTGCCGTTTTTTTTTTCAGGTGAACATTAATCTTATGTATTTTCGTATCTTAACCATGAAATGGAAACTAATATTTTTTACCCTTGCGAGCAAATCTATGAATGCGCAACAATTTTACTTTCTGCAATTACCAACTAACAAATAAGCATGTTTGTAAACAAGCTTTGTTTCCCACAGTACTTTTCCCCTGTGGTGACGTCAGGGAACGTGTACTTCAAGTCGTCCATTGTTATAGTTCCGACTACATGAAAGGTAGTTTTATTGCACGAAAACAGAACAGAATCTCTGGCAGCAGTCTTACTGCCGAGTATGCCAACGGATGTGGTTATGGCACGACGGTGACTTGGCCCATGGTTTATGTTCCATGAGAGATCCCATGAGTTACGTCCTTCCTTCCCAGTAGATAGTTCGCGGAGGTCGCATTGCTTGGTTGCCAAAATCCTCAGATCTCACTTCCTGTGAATTATTCCCTTGAAATATGAAACATGGTGTAGCAGACGCCAGTAGAATTACAAAAACACTTAGACTCGAGGATTGTCGCGTCCGTTGTGGCAATTATTCACGTTCTCAGTGTTTTGGAAGCCAAGACAAATACTGCGTCTCTTAGAACACCATCATACACTGGCACTGTACTAACAATTCTTTATCTGCGAGCGAGAAGGCCTTGTTACGGAGTTTTGCACTAATTTCGAAATTTTTTTTTTATTACTACCTAATACTCATATCAAAATTTCGCTGCACAGTTTTGACACTTATATGTTATAATTTGTAGCTGAATTTTTTTGTAGAATTATACTGAGCGGTTTTTTAGATTTCATTACCCAATGTACCACATTTTTCGTCGTGAAAATAAGCAAACATGAAGGATATTATTTTTTGCTGGCGAATGATACATTATTTAAAAAAAAAAAAAAAAAAAAACGCGCCCACAGTATTGTGCATTGTGTGATTGCACATTGACTCAAATTTGTTCAAAACTTTTGGTTAATAAATATTTGAGTTATTGGCACCAGTCTGAAAAAAACTCGGGAACAAGCCCTTAACGTTAGTATGTGCTTATGTGCTGTCGTAGAGCGATGTTGCAGTGGACTGGACTCGCGCTCGAGAGAATCTTGGTCCAATTTCTCGTCCAGTCACTATGATATCGGTTTGACATTTTTTTTTTTAGCTACCGTTGCAGGAGGAAGCTGTAGTGCGTCCTAATTACACTCCATGGCCGTTACACCACTCCTAGTTCCTCGTTCTCTAACATTTTGAATAACAATAAAATTTCAATTCTTTAATGTAGAACTATGACCACAACGGCTGAGTGGAGCCGACCTCTGCTGCTTAGTCAGATACGAACCGACTTACGGTACGAGAGGTACTGGGTTCGATTCCCAGTTACGGCTGGTAATACATTTGTGTTCTTCTTAAGTGTTCATAAACTGCCTCAAAACAAATTACTCAGGGTTACATGCATTGTCTAAAAAAATGGGGGGAAGGGTATTTTGGCGCATTGTCAAGGTGGAAACTTTGCCACTGTACCAAACATAAAAAAAGTAAATAAAAAGAAAAAAGTAGTCAGAGCAGCCGTCTTCCACTAAGACGATAAGAGTTAGATTCCCGGCGGGTTGACTCACGGAATTTTCGTTTCGTGAGTGGGAAAACTGGAGGACGTTGCTGTTAGGTTGTAGGTTTTCTCGGAGTACTCTAATATATTCAGCCCTTGCATTCCGTCACTGCTCCATATGTAGCGTTCCATTTCATGTCATCCTTCATCCAACTCTGGTTCTCCAGGTTGAGGGTTGATAATGGGCTGCCTATAACAAATATTGTACAATGGCAATATAAGAAAGTCAGAAGAATAACATGAGACGTGGTTTTTTATGCACATTGCTCTATGGGTAGTTATAGTTATATATTATGTTATTATTAATTTGAAATGTAATCATGAATGTAAACTATAGTTATGATATTGTAGTTATTATTTTGATGAGTTAATATTTAAAATATATACAAACACATTCTAATACTATTAACCTAAGATAAATTTAGTCCTTAAATGTATAACCATCATAGAAAATATAAATGTAAGAATGTGAAGTTGGCTAGTGATTCCAGTTCACACAGTTGGTAAAATGTCTCGCGCTTTAACAATGTTAAAAAGCTGTACTTTGTGATATATTCTCCTTTTACGATATTTGATACTGCTAAACGTGAGTTAGATATCTTTCCTACGAAGGCAAAATAAATTTAGAACCGTGCTCCTCAACTTTAGTTTTGTATATATACTTAGAAACATGGTTTCGAGGCAACCCGAAATGGCTAAATCGGCTCTTACAGACTGCTGTCACGTAAAAAATACAAACTGGAATCGTAAAATAAAAGTAGAGAAGCGCCTGCTGGACTTTACTACGCACTTTACGTAAATAAGAAAGTAGCGTCGGCGCTTAAAGTCTTATTGGAAAGAAGAAGCCAACGACCAAAACACTGCACGCCGTTTTCGCGCAACGCGCGTAAAGGCGATGTGGTTAATGACGCACGAGATAGTTTAGCCCTTATAGCATGTCTGTTTCCGTGCATCTAACGCAGCATCCAGCCCCTTCTATCATTTATTTCAGACAATTGAAAATAACTTGAATATTTTTTAACCAAGTGCTTTGAAAAAATTTGAGACTGTGTACAGTCATACGATACACAATTTCGCCACAGCGGTTTTTAAATCACGTACCTACTGTTTGCTAGCAAAAAAATTATTTTGCTTAATTTTGGCTTATTTTGACAACACAATATGTGCTATTTCAGGGGCAGAAATTTAAAAATATGTTTGGTGTATTGCAACAGAAAAATTCAGACACAAACGATGATATATATGTGTTAAAACTGCCAGATTGATATTTTGATATATGTATTAATTTGATTTAAAAAAATTATTTTCGATATCACTGGTAAACTGAAGAGCGAGGCCTTGAGGGCGCCGCCTACCCGTGAGATGCTCAAAAGCGACGGAGCAGTAAGGTCGACCTTGAAGCGCGCATCAAATGCCGCGTCGCCTCAACGAGCCAAGCGCTGAACTAGCGTGCAAGGTTCCCGCTGAACCGTTTTTACTATGGGACACTAAGCGGTGACCATATACATTTATTGGTGGAAAGTCTGCAGCTAAGTTCAGTGCAGGTCGCAATCTGAGTTTCACATACATCTGGTTAGTACATTTTCAAGTACGGAAGTCTGAGAAGGCCGTTTTTAGCCATGTTGGAGGGCTTAGGAACAGTGTTTTTAATGAGCGTGGCGTCTTAACAATGAGGTTCCGACCTTGTTTGAAGTTTGTTTTCTTTTCGTACATTGGCACAATGGACACACGTGGAATGTGTTCGTAGAGAAAACCTGTTTATGAACAAACTGCAACGCATTTGAAGCCCGAGGTAGGCGTCCTCCTTAAGGGCTCGTCTACCGCAATTTTCATCACCGTGTTTTTATCTTTATATTTGTACCAGTCATTCTTTTCTGGTTTTAGACACAGCACGTGACTACATTTTCCTCTTTGAAAAGTTTTTTTTATCTCGCATAGTTTTTGCGTAAGGGCTCGTTAAAGCCAAAAATTGCATGTTTCCATTGTAAGGACTACACAAAAACCAACTGACAAACCAAACTGAAAAAAAAAAAAAAAAAAAAATTCACAGCGAATAAAGACGTCGCAGGCTACAGTGTGACGTACATACATAAAAAATAATAAAGTTGTTTTTGTATTTAATAAAATGCTGACATTTAAAATACGAATTAAAAAATTCAATAACTTTTTAAAAATATAATATATATTTATTATCTGGTCCATCATTGCTGAATTTGTAGCAAACAACATCGTTATTAACTTAGAATTTTTTTTCAGTTTGGTAAGTGAGTTGATTTTAGTGTCGTCCTTAAAACGTAAACATGCAAATTTTGGCTTTAACGAGCCCTTACCGCAAAAACTAAAACTTTTTTAAAATAAAATTCAGTCACATTTTGTGTCTAAGAAAAGAAAAAAAAGTAACTGGTACAAATAGAAAAATAAAAACATGGTGATGAATATTGTGGTAGACCACGCCCTTAAGGTGACGAATTCACAAGTTTATGAAGAATAAGTCAGGAAGAAGTGGGTCAACTTTGTGTAGTGACAGATTCTAAAAATTGTTCAAAAACGGGTTTTTAGTTTGTCCCTAAAAATAATATAGCAATAGCAGCAAAAATCGAAAAGAAAAAAAATAGTGTTCAAACAATGAAGGATCAAGAACGTTTCAATTATATTTTCAGAAATGTTTTTAATTCATGTACGTGGTAACATTACTCTCAATATATACACTTTACGGACAAACTGAAAACTCGTTGTCCACTTACTTTTCATCTCACGAAATGAATATCCTTCGTCCTAACTCAGCCTGTATTTCTCAGGATGCATTCGAACGAGGTATCACTGCACATCTAAGGCGAAAGGCGTTTCAAGAAAATTATTCACACAGTTTTCGGTATCTTTACACGAGAGCCGTATATTGCAAAATGGGGCAAAATTAACTTCTCTTTATTACATATTATAACGATATATAGCGGATGTACACAGCATAGAACCTCGTACGGAGGAATCACAAGCAGATAACATGATAATGCAAACATATTTAAGTTTGTTTTAATTAAACTGTGGCCGTTGAGATAAAAAGGAAAACAGGAGATTGTATTTATAACGACACAAAGGAAATAGAACACTGTAAGGTGTACGTAAGTAGGGCTTAACTTCTCGTCGGAAACAAGGACATTGGAGACGGAACTATTGTCTAAGATAGTCAGGAACGGGGAGCAGTGTTGTAAGGAACTAGTTGAGATTGTTTCTTTAACATTTAAAATAAATCCTTTCACAAGATATATCAGCACTGTTATGCTTTATTCAGAATAGCATGTTAAATCCCTGTTACCATAACTCCGTGTTATGCGTTATGCGGGCGTGATATATTACTCATGCTTAAAACGTATATTAAAATTATTAGCAGTTTTAAAGTCAATATTGTTGTGTTGGAATCGAAATTACGTACGTAGTTACACGTCATTAATATGTCTCAATAGAAACACATAGCGTTAACAACATGTCTGTTCGAAACGTGGGAATGCAGTGATTTGTTTTTTCTTTACCGACTTTACACATTTACGAAAATTCCACAAATTGTTTCAGCTTTAATTTATGTAGCACGCCTTTTTAATATAGTTCAAGGAGGACAAATTATTTCATAAATTTTAAGGTAAATTAAGTTACATATAAATAACAAAGAAGAAATAATTATCTCTGACATCGGTAAAAAAAAGCTTAGAATGATCAAATAGTGGGAATTATTTCAATTAAAATACTTTTTGATTCAAGTTAATCTCAGCATTGAATGAGTATTAAATATTATTACACTAATTAATTAATATATCCTTGTTATTGAAAATGTATTAAAACAATTCCGTCTGATGTTCAAAACCACTAGCAGTTAAATCATTGCTGAAGATTAAAAGATAATCATTAGCAAAAGATAATTGTTTCATACCATTGTTATGACATAACAAACACACAAAAAGAAAATATTTTATGAGAAAACAACTTTAAGTAGGCCTATATTGGGCCCAACCAGGAACAGAATAGCAAATTTTAAGATATTATATTATGTCAAGAAACATTAATTTGTTGTTTGTAATATGATCAGGTATTAATGTCAAACGACTATTTATGCCATATCACGGACACACACAATATCCTTGAAACATGTTTCTGCTAAAGAGTCTAATAGAAAGGATTATGACAGCGCTTGACAGCAAATTCCTGATTGTTCGCGAGGATAAAGTGACGTGAGAAAAGATAACTGGCGGATGAAGATAAATATAGATTTTTATTTGTTGTATTATTTTTAATAAGTTCATGGTGTTAAACGAATAATTTTCAGTGCCATTTTTGCAAAAAATAAATGCGTATTTAAAAGTTTGAACATACCGCGTAGCAACTTCACTGCAAAAAAAAAAAAAAAAAAATACTTCCTTAACAGTATTGAAAGTTTTTAATCAGACAGTATGGGATACGCCTGTCTTAAAATAGTCAATGTTGAGCATTGTAACTGTATAATTCTGGTAACGTTATTCCTACAAAATTTATAGAAAATCTACCATTTTTGAATGAGAAATTATTTGTCATGTGTCCTCCCCTAACACTTCTATCCAAACATTTAGTAGTATATACTAACAATGCTCAGCAGTTTCTCTATTTACAAGCTTAATTGTACGGTGTTTCGAATCACTAGACCATGTGCCGATCGTTATACATGTACAAAATATTTTTCAACTTAGAATCGGTCATAAAAAATTAATTTTGTCCCTATATCTGGTTGTTATAAATGTTAATATTGTAGTACACAATTATTTTTTGGAAGACAATGACAGAGTTTTATCAATTTAGCAATTTGCGCATACTTAGTGGGAGATTTTGGGCAGCTCTTAACATCGAGGTCTTTAGAGCTGGTGAGGGATGACATGAATTGAATATGTAGCAGCAACGGAATGAAGGGGCGGGGAAAACGGGCGATCCATGAGAGAAACCGCCAACCAACGGCATCGTCCGGCACGATTCCCATGTGTGAAAATCCGGGGATCTACCCCGCCGGGAATCGAACCCGGATCGCCTTGGTGGGAGGCGAATGGTATGACCATTTTTTTTAATGTTAGGCTCCTTAGCGAGGTCTCAACATCGCTAACGAGCCAAACATCCCCCCTTTACAACTTTATTGTAAGACAATTCCCCAGTTGTGACAGTTTTATTGATTCAAACGGACAAACACAAAATTTACACCCAGCCAGACTTGGGAATCGAACCCAGAACCCCTCGTACCAAAGTCCGGTCGGCCACCGCGGCCCCTACGTGAGGCCAAGGCTCCAGGAGTTGCATACTCACCGGGTGGCCTCGTAGCTGACGGAGCCTCTGGCAGCTGTCGGCGCCAGCGACACGCAGCTGAAGAGCTTGCCCAGGGACTCGAGGCGGTTGGCGAGGAGAGGTGTTCGCTCCCCAGGCACTGTGGCTGTTGTCCTGGGACCAGCAGCCCCCGCTGAGCTGTAACCACCTTCCTCGTCGTCCTCCGTGCTGGCGGAGCGGATCCTCGCCCTCTGTCTCGCCGAAGCCACGGTCCGAGGGTTGAACTCCGCGGCGGACTGAGCCCTCCTCGGGGCAGGCTTCTTCTTGCGCCGGTACGACCGCGCCGTCGGACGCTCCTGGCAGAACCGGTCGTGGCCGATCACCGACATGGAGCGCTCCTGCTGGCGCGAGATGCTCTTGTACAGGTTCAACATCGCGCACCCTAGGAGTTCTCGACAACGCGTCCTTCAGCCGACTGGCTCGCTCCCGACACTTCTCTCTCCCTCTCCCGCAGTTTTTATCCTATTTGTCTTGCATTTGGAAGGCCTCGCTTCCTCCCCTTCGCTCCTCAGAGTGTTCAATAATCCTCGACCAGCGAGCGAACGACCCTCGGCGCGACACTTATCTGCACACGCCCACGCGTTTCGATTAACTTCCGCGGCCGGCCCTCGCTGATGTGATTCCTTTGTGATCCTGTATAACCAACACACGCTCACCCCCTTGATGTGTCGTCGAGCTCATGTTGCCAGACATTGCACTCTCAGAAGTCCCTGTTAAATAATATTCTATTTCTATACGCTGCATGACACACACATTTCCATCACCCACAAGTGTGTGTGTGTGTGTGTGTGTGTGTGTGTGTGTGTGTGTAATTACGGGATATGGAAAAGTAAGGTACTTATGGAGCGAATAGCGTGACTACTCAATCGTAGATTGATTCTGGACGACTCATCGTAATTCGATGGGACTTTTTTTGCCGACTACATATTTGATTAATGGGCGTCTAATTGTACAGCACTAGTCAGTAGTATAATTAGTTTCGAAGTAAAAAATTAAAATACATTTTTAGAATAATAACGGCTTGGAACCTCAAAATCTACAAAAATTGAAAATTAAATTTTTATAATAATTAATATAGTAATATCAAGAGCTGTGTAGTAACCAAATTTTAAAAATTACTCTCGTTTTTTACCTGAAAATAAATTTATTTTGAGATAAAAACGAGAGTATTTTTGAAATTCGGTTATTAGGGAACTCCGATAGTTGACAATATAAATCTGTGTTGCTTGACAATTGAACAAACTACGAAAACTGAATGCCATATAGATTTTAGCAATCTCAGCGACGAGACATGAGCACTAAATGAATGCCCACCAGTCTTATGAAATTTTTTTTTTGCAGCAAACTTTCAAATATCTTCTGTCTCAGTTACTCAGAGAAAATAGATTTAGATTACGCGCGCAAAGTAGCTAGGAAAAAAAAAAACAGATATTTCTGTGAGAAATTTTGCTTTCAATCGCGAGAAAGTGTTTCTGTATGAAAAGAAGGAAATGATCATCAGCAGTAGGGATTTTCTCTCTACAGCCTTAACTTTCTTCACTCACCAGATTAACTCTGGCAACACAGCCTATCACTCTGGATTTCGGATATCGGATATCGGTTACGACTTTTGGGACGAGGCGAAAAAAGCTCCTGCAATCAAACTAGCGAAACTGAGACGGCTCGAAGCATGCTTATGACCTAATTTCTATCATATAATTTATACCAATTAATTTGCGGAAAATAAGTTTCTTTGTTTCTAATTCAGAAATTTAAAAACTAAATTAATATATGTGAGCCTTACTTTACATATTTTGACGTATCCTGTCACACTGTCTTTCAACATGAATTATTTTAGTTCTGTAAGTCAGCTGATTTTCCTTTCGTGTATAAAATCGTATTATGCAAATTTGGACTTTGAAACGCCATTATACATAAACTACGAAGCTACAAAATTTTAATTTTCCTTTGTAGCAAAAAAAAACGCAATGTTTTCTACTAAACGAACTATATTTAGAGCAAATAAGAAAACAATTAACATTTTGCGAGTATCCCCCCCCCCTACTTTTTTCTCGAATAACTTACAACACTTAAATGTTTACCATATGCTTATGAAGCTGTTTCGATTAGCGTTTTCAAAACAAATGCAATCAACTATGTAATTTCTCTAAGTTTTCCCTCCCAAAAATTTGGTGCCTAGTGCGTGGAAGCAGTGGACACATTGCACCATTTTAGATGTGTTCTTACACGCGTGTAGTTCACTGGTGTGCGTTATATAAGCGTTTGTTTCTGTGCTAATCGATAGTCCCACGCTGGTGTGTTCTGAAACTCCGCCAAACACAGGTGCTTTGACGTTATATTGAATGTCCGAACCAATCCATCCCATCAACTGCGTAAATACTACGTCTTTTACAACCGTCTGTCTACAGTTGTAAACGTAGGGTAGACCGGGTATGTTTGCTTGTCTCTCTCTCTCTCTCTCTCTCTCTCTCTGTGTGTCTGCAAGCAGTTCCTGCTGCCCATCGTATTACATCAAGTTGTAGCCACAACCTAGCGTACATCTCGACAATTCAGAAAATGTGGTGACTACTGGCAGTAAAGGGGTATTGAAAGGTACGTTGTCGAGCGGACGATTGGAATTCTCAATATATATATATATATATATA
>PNEQ01101269.1:0-15797 GCA_003012365.1 Medauroidea extradentata | reverse complement strand
GCATTACAGGGGTCTAAAAATAGATATTTCATCATGTTTCGGATGTGCTGGCAGTCACGTCGGCAGCCCTCGAAGGGTTAAGGCGCAGTTGGGACATGTATCTATGACGTAGTGTCGGCGGTTTTCCCACTATGAGCCACCCGGGCTTTGAGTCATCGGCCAGCCCTCAAGGTGTTACGAAACAGCCGCCGACCACTGGTCTCCAGGAACATGGCACGCAACAATATTTTATTCGATAGTCATAATTGTCTGGGCTGATTGCGGGCTATTCATACGCTAGCATTCGAATTGGCATGATTTTACTTTAGTGCTATGTAAATAGAATTCCACTCTAATCGCGAATTTTGCATCTTTCCTCTCAAAATTAAAAAAAAAACTATTAAAATATAAAATAATTCATAGGCCTATGACGAGTGACGTGAATCGCAGAAAAATTTATATTTTAAGAGGCAAATTTATTTTATTTAAGAAGTTTTCATACCTAAATTTTGATTTTTTTTTTTTTAATATCTTCTTTGTGCCTAAGGGAGGACGAGATTGAATCCCTCTTCCCCAGGTTACGACCCTGAATACAGCTCCAACACGACGGAGACGAGTTCACGCAGATCCAACAGCGCAGAAGAATCAGCGGGACACCGCGTGGAGAGAACTCGACGGGATGTCGAGGTGGAGGAAGAAGTGCCAGAGAGAGAGAGAGAGGCCCTCGTGTTCAATTCCTCGAGTGCAGCGATGCGCACCACTGACCAAGCTGCCGGGGAAGCTGTGAGGGGAATGTAATCGCCTGCAACTGTCTCGTCTGGAACAGCTCCCAGCCGCGGTATCCACTGGCTACAAATCTCGCTCCTTTTCTTTCAACGCGCACGCCGATCTTCAAAATACCCTCAGGGACGTAGCCAGGATTTCTGTCCGGGGGAGGATACAAACTTAACAATATTCACAACACAAAAGGGGACACTGATCACACGTCATGAAGCGGGGAGTTCGGAGGTCCTTGCCCCGGAAAAATTTCGGTTGCAATGTACAAAATGATGCAATTTAAGGGCGCCGCCTACCTACGAGTTAGAGGTTCAGAAGTGACGGAGACATAAGGGTGACCTAGAAGCGCGCATCTCAACAAGCCGAGCGCTGAACTAGCATGCATGATTCCCGCCGAACCGTTTTTACTATGGGACATTAAACAGTGACCATATAATTTTATTGGTGGAAAGTCTGTAGCAAAGTTCAATGCACATCGCAACCTAAGTTTCACACATATCCGATTTTGAAATACAGCAGTCTAAAAAAAAACATTTTTAGCTATGTTGGAGGGCTTAGAAACAGTGTTTTTAATGAGCATGGTGCCTTAACAATGAGGTTCCGACCGTGCCTGAAGTGTGTTTTCTTTTCGTACGTTGGCACAATTGTTTCGTAAATAAAACCTGTTTACAAACACACTGCAACGCATTTGAAGCATGAGGTAGGCGGCCGCCTTAAGCAGTTTTTGTACCTAAACTGTTAATACAACATTGCTAATATTACCTTCCAGTAGTTTATTTTCATTTCGAAAGGAGGGGGGATGTATCTCAATATCCCCCTTCTTCTTTGGCTACGCCCCTGCGAAACGTGAAATTTCGCGTTTTTTCTAGTATCAGACTAGGCTCTATACAATGTCGTGACCTGCAGCGGAGAATGTTTCTATCTTAAACCTATATGTCTTATGTTAGGGTGACCAACCATATAATTAGCCGTCACACATACGAATGACGTCACATGGAAGCTCGTGGCCAATGTAATCACAGGTTGTGCACTGGTGGGTTTACATGTCGGTAGACAGTCAGTCTTGACACCAAATTACAACGTGAACTTCGCAGGTCCCTACTGATTTGTAATCCACGCTGATTTCCATTTCATTATTACAATTAACTTTTTTCGCAATTTACATGTAATATTAAAAACATCACTGCCTCTGCATTATACACGAGAATGTGAAAGCACTCATAAAAAAGAGGAAATACCAAAAGGAAATATTTTAAAACTAAACGGTATTTTTACATACGCCACTACGAGCAATGACGCAAGTAAAAAAAAAGGTTCAATTTATAATAGTAACCCATTTCATGAACAGTTCAAAGGTAACAAAATATCGTATAACGTAAAGTCGAACACTTAAAAGTTAGTGGACCTTAGCTTTTTTTACTTACGAGGCACGGAAACTGGGAATGCGATAGGTCGAATATAACACGTCCGTCAAACATCGCATCGCCTCTAGGCGCGAAGCACTAAACTAGCGTGCAGTGTTTCCGTAAAATGTGTTTTTCAACGGGGCTTCGAGCGATGGCCCTGTTATTTTCGTAATTTTATCTGTGGGAAGTATGGGGTGAAGTCCAATGCAGGTTTCTGTGATTTTGTTTTGAAGTGTGTCTGCTTTTCGTGATAAACGCATTGGAAACATTCTTATTAGTCACTAGCGACCCAGGTAGCACTAATTATCTATAGCTAAGAATTGAAGTCTATACACGGACATGCCGTTGACTTCTGTGTGTCTCGACCCTACTTAATTAACTAATTTATTATTAACTAACTAATTTGTAGGGAAATATTACACACAATTGACATAAAGTAAAAAAAAATTACGTTGAATTGAGTGCTACCAAACTTCACAGGATCACCCGCTGGGTTAATCTGAAGATTGCCTGAAAACGTCATCAAAATCGCTCCAGCCGTTTTTAGAGTCCATAGGTAATATACATACACACCTCGATTTATATATACACGAGAGTTTAAATTTTTTCAAACTCCGATCGGCTGTAACAAAAAACGGGAATGAATTGTGAAATTATTTTAATGTCAAAAGAAACGTACATCTGTACACTATTTTTCCACACAATCGCCGTGAAGATTGAGGCACATTTGTCGTACCGATGCACCAGCTTGTCGATACTGAGATGTGAGTTTGGCCGCTCCACATGGTTGGTGGAAGGGGTAAACACTACGTGAAGATTTACGAGTATCGATTAATGAGCATACTGTAATCACAACAAGAGGTTTCAGGGGACAAAGCTGAATAGGCAGGAGGCATTATTCTTTACAGATGGTATCGGAAAGCTGGTGCATCGGTAAAACAAATGCCTCAATCTTCACAGTGATTATGTGGAAAAATAGTGTAAAGATGTACGTTTCTTTTGACATTAAAATAATTTCCCAATCCACTCCCGGTTTTTTATTACAGCCGATCGGAGGTTGAAAAAAAACTTATATATATATATATATATATATATATATATATATATATATATATATATATATATAAGAAATGCTTTCAGTACCACGCTACAACACGGTTCACGCACCAGGTCCACTAACTCTAAAAGTAAATCCAAACAAACACTGCATCCAGACGCCTTCATTAAACCAACAAAAATGTTTAAGACTGGTAGGACAGCATTTCAAATATATATTTTGCCAATAAAATAAACATACATTTTAGCTGCCTACCTGCATACATGTCCGTAGGTACGCTATTTTTACTTATGTTTTAATTTTTTGTGGGGCGGAGGGGGGGGGAGCTGGACGTTAAGCTTAATATCGAGTTAGTAAATGTTTTTAGAAGAACATCTAGTAATTAAAATATGTTGCGTACTCAAAATTAATTCTAGGCCACAACAACCACTACAATTTTTAATAAATAAAAAAAAATAAAAGATTTTTTAATGTATAATAAAAGTAAATTTATTTCACAAATTAACACAAGGGTGCCTACCCCTCTACGTAGTATAACGTAACCCTTCACCCCCTTCCGCCGGCCACGGGAGTTATCTCCCAGAACAATTTTAATTTTTAGGTGCCCAATTTTGCTATTCAAGCAACTTGTAAACGTAAACAGCAGGTAGGAATTGTAATATTCTTCAAGATATAATTTCGTTCACAGAGCAATTTCTTTCTTTACTTTTGTGTTAGCTCTTTATACTTTTTGTTGGGGGGGGGGGGGGTGACGGGTGCAGTCCCTACAACCACTCTTGCGTACGTCCCTAACGTGCCTGCAAAACAAATGAAGGATTCTATTGACTCACAATTTTCTGACTCGCACATGCATTTTCTCTCACTCTCTCGCCCGAAAACCGGGATAGAAAATTACTCTTTTGTCTTGAGTATGTGCAGAAATTACTTCTGCCCATGAGTTCGCTCAAAATCATTTACGATGGTTCTATGCCTGGAGTTCGAGCATAGAGTTTCCAAACATTCTGTGTATGGCCTACACCAGAATTCGCCAACGCTGTGTATCTGAATGACCAACTCATGGCAGCAACACTGTCGGATGAGGAGCCAGAGAGTAATTGTGGACATGTCTCTCTCTCGCTCCATCACATCAACCTACAGCGTTTTCTGAAGAGTCCGAGCGATGTTTCGGCTCGCTCGTCACGCTGAACTGGTGCAAGCGAATAGGAAACTCTTTGACAATTTAAGAATGGGGAAGGAGAGGAGTAGGCAGCAGTCCTGCCGCCTGGCGGCACAACAGCGAACCTCTCCACACGAGTTTCACGGTCCACTGTACCAGTGGCATGATTTGACGCGTAGGAGAGGCTGTCGCTGTTTGAACACCACCGATGATAATCCGAACAAAAAACCTACTTGTTCACGTCTTGTTCATTCACTGCGTTGCGTTTGACCTCCTCACTAGAGCATGAATAATTTCCAAGGTACGCTTTTTGTTGCCATATCTCGGGATCTAAAACAAGCCCATACTGAATACTAATCATGCAATATTCAAATAATATAACGTCCTCGTAACTTCACGAAACTTGGAACCACAGACACTTCGAAATGGATTTAGCAACACAGGTTACAAAAACGAAGCCTGTTCGCGTAACGTTCTGAATACAAAGTTCAAATAAGAGCAGAGAAACCATTTACCACAATAACAGAAACGTCTCCGAGAAGATATAGCTCAACTAACATAAAACACTGGAAACAACACGGCAACACAGCGCTTGGTCTTACCGCAAATTTCTATAATTTAAGCATGTGGTGTTGTTCTCTACAAAGTGCACAGTTATGAAGACTAGTTTGTCAAGAAAAATAATTTAAAAATTAACTATATTACAGTATTTTCACAAGGAAAAAAACTATACACTTATTGCTTAATGAACATTTTTCAGCATTGTATGCTGATATCCTAACAACAGACTTGACACGCAATGATTGTGAAGTATGTCAGTCAGTATAAATAAACATGCATTATGCACCATTGTTTTTGTAATATTATTCGGTAAGCGGTTGTACTTATTTCACTGCCCCGAAGCCTTCAAAATTCATATTTATTCACCGTTCCGCCTTAATCTACATACTCGTTTGTTTTCCGACAGTTTTCGTAAATAATTCACTGTACCGGCACGCAGTAGTCTTAAAATCCCGCAGCTGACACAATAAAATACTGTGCACTAGTTCAAAGACTTGGCGTTGAATCCACATCAAATGCAAAGGCAAGGAAGATTAAATATCTAATTGTCACACGTAGTATTTAATACAACTTTTTTTTGTTATTAAAATACCTTAGCATAAACTTTTATTCGCTTTTTGTGCACAACAAATAGTGATTCGGAAAATCTTCTGCCATGTTGGTAGAGCTGGTACACTGAGTCAAACTAAGTCGCACCTCCAAGTGCTGAATTGGGATAATACGCAAGTTGTGTCCCGCCCTAAGAATGCATGTAAAGAGGTGGGTTTGGACGGATTCGCGAAGAAATGCAAGAGACGGAAAGTGGCAGATTTTCGAAAATAACCGGTGGCCAACGACACCCGTAACGCGACGACCTCTAAGGGTATCGAACTCAGATCGCTACAAGGATGACCATAATTCTTCATTCTACTGCTTTTGCAAGAATGGGTTTGCTTTGCCCACAACAAAACAGGTATCGTAACAAATCAGTCCCAAATTTTCTTAAAACATGCTTTACTGGGTTAACAAATTTTTAAGAAATAAGAACGGATGTTATTAAATTAAATAAATTCCAAAACCATATTTTTTCCCCCCAGAATAAGATTATACTATCTAACAAATGTTATCTGTAACAAAATTGTATGACGATTTTACAATGTGTGCTTTCTCTAAACGCTCGACAAACAACTAATAGCAATTTACCGTCCTCCCTAGCCCTCAACATTTTTGATTCGTGTAGAAAAATTCTGCTTTTCTCCGTGCACAAGATGATTTTAGACCGACAGCGACATCGTGAAATGTGACTGAGAACCACAGAATCTAACACGCAAATCCCTAACCATTCTTCGCCAGGGCTTATGAAGGCAGCGCCCCTAAGAACTATGAAGCCATATTTTTGCCAGAGACGCTGCGAACGCTTTGTTCATCCGCGGATAACGTGCAGCGGAACTGAAGCGCGAACACTCACACTTGCCCCGACGTGCGACATAAATTATGCAGCTTGCACGCAAGCCATCAGCGGTCACGCGCGCGCTCCATCCCTGGAGATCTACAAACGGCCGGGGAGACCAAAGGACGGAAGGGGCCGATATAAAAGCGACCAATAAAGTCGCTGCCTGGGTGTTCTACACGAGGTGTCAACACGAGGGAATAAAAGCGGTCGTAAGGGAGGTTGTTTTTAACTGCCGTCGCGAACGATTCCGCCACGCCTCGCCGCCTACTGCGAACATGTGTACGACAACGTGCCGCCAGAGATTCTATTTCGATAAAACGTGTCTGGCATCCGTGGCTTCTTCGGTATACGTTCAAAGCGGCTGTGAACTACGCTACCAGTGTCTCTCTATTGGCTGCTCATTTACGTCTGCGCGTGTGTTCTGCGCAGGCCTCCTTTCCACTCTTTTCCCATTCGCCAATTACTTTAGGTTAGTTTAAATAAGGTTATCTTAGTTTATAGCGGAGAAACATTCTTTGCTATGTTTAAAGGTCGGTTTTGTTAAGACTATTCAAGGCTAGTGAATATCAGCACTCTCTCATATTCTCATGAAACTCGGAATATATGCTCTGAATCACGTAAATAGACAGCTAAAGTGGTCGTAGACACTGTACAAAGGATGCAGTCTGACTCTGAGGAAGGACATGGAAGGATGAGGTTACGTCGATTGAGCTCTCTATCCACATGAAAAAGGCGAGTGTAAGAAATCGTCGCGTCGTAGAAGGGGATGCGCACTTGTTACTGTTCTTATAAAATAAAACGGTATTAGTTTTTAGTTCACCTAAGATGTCGCTAATTTTCGACATTAAAAACCTTATTTTCAGCAATATTTTAAAAGTACGAAGATGCGTCTTTTCATGTTTTAATAAATTTTGTTCATTATGCCACGACATCTAATCTTAGAGTAAATTATTTAACTTACATAAGTCGGATAGTTTTCCTTAGTTGTATGCGTCCGTAGTCATGCATATTTTGACTTTGACGTGCCGTTATTTGAATGCTATGCATTCCAAAAATGTTTCCACAAGAGGTAAATGCAGTCGTTGACGTCTACAAAACCGACATAATTTCGTACTCAAATAAAATTATTAATTTCACACTTGAACAGCCTTAAGTTGTGTGATAATCACCATCTTAACTTTTATATTTTGTATCACAACATTTCTTCAGGGTAAATTTTTGGAACTAACTCCGGAATAGAATACATATACTGATAGAATTTTATGCACCATAAATACAGTTTTATCGTTACTGTTGTTACAGATAGAAAATTCTTATTACTTTAACTGCAATTAGATCTGCAACTACAGTAACGGAAAAGATTTATGGTGTCTAAAATTCTATCAATGTGTATTCTATTGTAAGTTAAAAGTTCCATGAATTTAGCCAGAAGTTAAGTTATGACACAAAATACAAAAATTCAAGAAGGTGACTATCACTCACTCTAAAGACACTACAATAACAATAAATACGCAGCACTGCTCTGTGAATCGCGCCTGCGCACAACGGTACGCGCGCAGTTCAAACCAGCCAATAGCATGCTAGTCTCATATATTATTTTCATACTCTTTGTTTGGATAGCCAGCAACCTTTCGTACATACGTTGGTGTCCTACTGCAGCGGCGATGCCAAACAGAAGTATTACTATTTTAAGACATGTTTTGATGGCTGATCTAATAGTTACGGATTCAGTATTGATCGGTTCGAATGCTGACTGATACTTTATACGTAGCAAGCCTCGTTAAATACTAAAAACTAAACTATTAAATAGGTTATTTTTTAGAAACTGATGTGTTCTGTTGGATATACGGCATTTGCCAACTAATGTTGATCAATCGCATAAAACACACAATTACATAAAATACAAAATCACTAGGGAAAAAAAAAAACAAGAAAAACATCAAGGAACGCAGAAATGGCTGTACTCAACAACATACTTCATACATTGACTACAGCCATTTCTAGAATTTTTTAGTACAAAAATGTCTTCGGGAGGGTAAATGAGCGGTAGGGAGACAACTTAACAGACGAGCATATGAAATGTAAAAGAATGAGAAGGGGCCAACAGTATGTATATCGTATGTGAACCTCTGTGGTTAAAATTGAGTGGCTTTCTGGCCACAATTACCGAAGGTATAGGTCATTCGGGATAAATTAGCACTACAAATTTAACCTTTTAAAAAAATCACTAGCCGTTGCTGCATACAATTCAACATTAACTCTAGTTGCTTTACTGCTTGTATAGTTGGCAGCAAAATTACGCAATATAGTTTCGTGTATTTTTTTTTTATTTTAATACAACGAAATTGAAACAAAAGTAACCGAAATCGACATTACTGTATTTTATATATTTAATAAAACTTTTTTCAACAAACTGTATGGATTTATACTGACTGTACAATTTATCTTAGATGCGCAAACACCAACTGACGTGTCCAGAGAGATTAGACATTTCCCGTCGTTAACCATTACGCGCGGAAAGATACAAAATGGCTGAAAATAGAGTTTTTTTTAGTGCTCACTTTATCCCGACCAGCCTATAGCAGATAATTGGTATTTAGTTTAGAAAAATACACTCGCCGAAACTGGAAACTAAGAGATATCAGACGAGAGACTTTCACAGGTAATTAGTATTTTTTAAAATTGTTTTGAAATTGTTTATTGAGAATTTTGCTAGCCACAGAGTAACAGCTTTCTTTTTATTGAAATTAAAACACCGTATAATGAAATTATTTTTGCACTAGTGACACGCCTGTTTGACAGATACCCTACATTAACAACGCTGCGTGGCCGTCACATGGCATTTCCCACATGGAAATGTTATTGTTGAGGTTTGGCGGAAGGATACATGGCTAGTCTGAAAACAGATACAAGCTGGAATCAGGACTTCCAGCCCCGTTCGGTACCTATTGCAATAGCGAAACACGTAAGTTTATAATATACCACCATTAATCATACAAATATCACGTCATTTTCACTCTACTATATCGAATCGGGCAGCATTTCGTCTACAATTATTCCACATTCGGAATAACCCCAATGGGAATCGAACCCTGATCGATCGTAGGAAGCGAGAGCTGTCCGATATCTTCACCACCGCGGTCCCATGACAAATTAGCAAATTAAATTTATAGGCCTATGAGGAAATACTTGTATTTGAGAAAACAGTTTATTTTTTATTATTAGTTGTGGGTACATAAAATTTTCGTCAAGGGGTTAGAACATCTGTAAACTCAAATTTATTCATTTCTAGGAACACATTTTATTGCATTTCATTATTAAAATTCTGGTGACGTTATGGTACACAGTAAGTTTGTGGTTTATTTGAAGTTAGTGTTAGTAGAATTCCTATTCTTGTTTATTATGTATAGTGTTGATTACTTTAGACGGTTTCAGATGCCGTAACAGAACAAACATAAGACTGCCTGTAGTGTAAGAAATTCTGTCAGCAGGTAGGTATTTTATATCCAAAGTAAAATTTCTAGAAATGAAATTGAACAAGAATTCTAATGAAAATTACATAAATCCTAAATGAACACAGTACTTCCTCTATAAGTACAACATTCTTAGGGATAGTAATTTATCGCAGGAATGTTTACTGCTTGTTAGCTTTACATGAAGTATGATGGTATATCGCGAAAATATTTTGTACCAACATAACCTTGCTGAAGTTTCTTTCAACGTATACGATTCGGTGGTATACTTATGACACAACGTAGCTGCCTGCAGATCAATAACTGACATCAAATATTACAATATCGGGATTCTTATTGGCTCAGTCAAATAGAGTAACAGCGAAAAGTAGAAGCTAAAGCCAGTAATCTTCTGGTAAGCTGAACGTGTTTTGAATTCCAGCAGTCTTTCCCGCGATAAACCATAACCTCTAAGTATGACTAAGACCAGCGTTCTTTATCTGGTTCTTGTGTGTCTCCATTATATAGGACAAATGGTGCTCCTAGCATGCTATTACTAGGGCAACGAACTTTCAGCAATTTGGCCCCAGCTTGTTTCTGCGCCTTGCGTGCACATCTGCAGTTCTGCTTCATATCAGTGTTTGGATATTTTAACTACCACGTGTCTTGAGGGTTATACCCGCAAACAGACCCGTAATAAACCTCTGCGAGGCCCCTGGAATTATCCAGAGAAGAGGTCCCTTTTGCCGGAGTGCACTTACCCAAAACTTAGAACGGGTGGTCCAGGGTCTTCCCCCGGAAAAATGTGTACTATAAGGTGCAAAATTGTGATATTTTAGGAGTTAGAAATTTTCAATTACCAGTTGGAAGAATTTGTAACATTTTGTACTGCACGTAATCTATACACTAACACACAATAAACTGTATTAACTTAAGTTTAGTTCCCGTAACAAAAAAATACAATTACAAAGTTTTTTTCAATGAAAGTAAATTTTTTTCTCTGCAAGTCTTAGCATTATAAAGTTAGCAGACTTGTTATTAAAATTTTAATGACATCAATGACCGCAGTAGTAAATAGGCATTTAATGGTTTTTAAATAATGCGAACTGCGACTGATTAATTTATGAGGTTAAATTGAAATTAATAAACAGTAACATTAGAATTAGGATAACAAAAGTCAGAAAAATCATGTGCCACAAAAAATAGTTTTAAATTACTACTGAATGATGAAATAAAATCAATTTTTATTTCGATAATAAAAAAAGTGTAAATAAAAATGAACATTTCCAAAATCAAGTTCACTTCCTCCTTAAATAAACACTAAAGTCTACTTCAAAGTTATTAACCTCTTGCACTTTAATGTCTATCAATATTGTTTACACTATGTAAAAATTGTAGAATGTAAATTACATAGGCTTCTTTCCACTTTTTTTAGGCAAAGTCTTTGTTGACATCACTTAAGTCTAGCACTCTTAAGTATATAACATTCGATACTGAGAATGCTCGAACTGTTCAATCGTTCTTGTTGCACAACACTTCTTTTAACATTGTAATAAACTTCAGTTTAGAAAATGATCGTTCACCCGAAGCATTCGATACCATCATTAACAAAAACATTATCAGAGAAATTTCCACATTCGGAAATGCTGGCAACAATCCATTTTCATACAGATGACGATAGATGGTTTGTAAATTCAACTTCTTTGAGGGAGTAGATCGACACCCAACATTCTCTTCTGAATTCTCGCTATTATTGTTTTCAGTTCAACATATTATTTGAAAGACGCTAAAACTTTTACAGCTACTGACAGAGAAAGCGTAGGTTTTTGCAGGACTTTGTTGATTCTTCCCAAGATATTATTCCAAAATTCAGTGAGAAACACTGTCTCAAATTTTCCATACATTTATTCGAAACCGCAGCTTTTAATTTCGTATCAGGAGACTGTTCAGTGTCATTTCTAATCGCATCCAGTACTGACTCAATTACTTGATATATTTCGCTCAATGCTAATAGGCTCACAGTATCTGCCCTAGCTGACCATCTAGTGTTGGAGAACGGTTTTAGCTTTTTACTCGAATCAGTCATTGAGGATAACAAAATGTCCCATGTGCTGATTGACGCCGAAAAGAAGTTGTACAGGGATGAATGAATGAAGTCAGAAAATAGTGCAGCCGTTTGGTTGGCGTCGTGAAAATCCAGCTATACCTAAATTTCTCATGCTAAATCTCTTACCGTTACCATACATGTATTTTACAAAACGGCAATTTCTTGAAGTAACAACATAGAGAGCAAACTTTCGCTTACTCTCATAGCACAGGCCACCGAACTGTTTCTCTACTCAGTAGATCGATTTCATGACAGGTAAAACATACATTGCTTAAAGTGCTGCCAACAGAATACGCGCAATGCACCTGCACTGTCACTCGACAGCTAGCTTCTTGACTCGATTCCTACCCATTGGTTTGTTAGTTTGTAATGTACCAATTATTAAAAATGAAAATATGTCCGTAAAATATATAATATTACAACTGAACAGTTTTTTTACTCCTCAAGCCAAAACAGGAATTAATATTTTGTGTTTTGTCACACAAAACAAGGCGCGCCTATACGTTAATCAGGCACTGCCCGCAAATTACAGACGTGTGGTGTTGAAGTAACCTTGCTGTGATTGGCAGAGTCAAATGAGAGACGGCACTTCACAAAGACACGTCTTCAATAGCCTTGTCAGTCGTCGTCCAATTACTCAATGCAGTTCAAGCGTGAAATTAATAATTTTATTTCAGTACGAAATTATGTCAGTTTTATACATCACTTGAGACTGCATTTTTCTCTTGTGGAAAATGTTTTAGAATGCATAGTATTCAAATAACAGCACGTCAAAGTCCCAAAATGCACGACTACGGGCGCATACAATTAAGGAAAACTATCAGACTTACTACACTGAAATAATTTTCTCTAACATTAGATGTTGCGGCCTACTGGACAAAAGTTATTCAAACATGAAAGAACACATCTTCGATTTTTTCAAATATTGCTGAAAATAAGGTTTTTAATGTCAAAAATTAGCGACATCTTAGTCTTTACACAGTGTCTACGACCGCTTTAACTGTCTATTAACGCGATTCAGGGTATATATTCCGAGTTTCATAAAAATATGAGAGAGTACTGATATTCACTAGCACAGTGATTTAGAAGCTACATAGCCTTTCCGCTGTCTCTAAAGATGCTAGTTACAAAATTAAG
The DNA here is from genome assembly GCA_003012365.1 of Medauroidea extradentata. Classification (NCBI taxonomy): domain Eukaryota; kingdom Metazoa; phylum Arthropoda; class Insecta; order Phasmatodea; family Phasmatidae; genus Medauroidea; species Medauroidea extradentata. Next base: position 2,733 of record PNEQ01101269.1, on the reverse strand, counting down.
TAACGCTGACGTGGTTTGCTTGTAATAGACACCGACAGTGTCAATGATCTAGGCCAGCTATAAGCGCAGTCTCTAGAAGTTTCTGTGATAAGGGTTGGTTAAGTCACGCCCCTGCTATAGTTTATCCCACGAGCGAGTGCACTTTTTTGATAGCTGCTTAAGGCGTCTGCCTACTGGTCGTGTGTATGTGTGAGTGAGGTACGGCGCCAAGGGCGATGTTGACCGGCTCACAAGGTGCAGTATCGCCTCTACGGCAAGACAATTTAAACGGCGTGTAGCGTGTCGTAGATCACTCGCCTGACTGCTAAATAGTCACCACTGAAAGTGCCAAAGTCCACTGAATGTTCCTAGAGTATTTTCACACGAATCTCGTGAGTAGTTTTTCCGATATAACAGGTTGAAAAAGTTGTTTTTAGTCATTTTGAAGGGCTCCGAAATGATTTTCCTAATTGACGTGATTCATTGAAACTACCTTCCCGTCACTGTTTGAGATGTGTTTTCTCTTCGTAGGTACATTGGACATTATGTGCACATGTGGAATAATTTCGTAAAAAAACGTATTAACGAACACGCTGCAACGCATTTTAAACGCGTGGCAAGCGACGCCCTTAATGTCATTTCAGAAATTAAATTTTAACAGGATATTTGTGAAACAATAATTTAACTTGCTGAATGAACGAAGGAAGATGAAAGGATGCTAGGCTCACTAAGCACATCATTGACACAAACTGATGTTTCACAGCAGACAACAGTAAACAATGTCAACAGAACTGTCAGAAAAGTCTACTAGTTTGTGGGATGGACTTACATAGCCTTGGAGAGCAGGGCCCCCCCCCCCCCACCAGATCAGGCGGTGGCCTTAGCTCACTTGACCCCGATACAGAGGAGCAGGGCCGATCAAGGCTGCTGTGTGTGTGGGGAGGGATGGGTTGTCACCGCCCGGCGCCGGGTTCGAGTACTCTCTCCACGCATGTAAGCTGCCTCTAACGACGACGAACGCGAAAAAAAAACTACTAAGTGTATGCGAGAAGCTACTCCAGTCCGGGTTGGGCAAAATTTCACATTCAGTCTCGTTTCAAAATTGATCCGTCAAGAGTAGTTCACAGGAAACTCGCGGTAATCTGGGTTAATATGGCGGCCGGCCGAGGCGAACGTGAGAGATGGAGTGAAGAAATTTTCGTCAGAACTCAACGTCGAGGTCTTTAGCGCTGGCGAGGGGTGACATGAAGTGAGTCTGGAGCAGCGCCGGAATGAAGGGGAGGAGGGAAAGTACATCCCGAGAAAACCCGCCGACCAGCGGCATCGTCCGGCACAATTCCCACGTGCGACTACCCGGATCACCTAGGTGGGAGGCGAGTGCTCTAGCTCCAAGAGCCTGACGTGAAAATGCCAGAAAGCACGGAGGAATTTTTTTTAAGTCGATGGTGTTTTGGCAAAAGGTCGTAACCCACATATGATTAAATGTAATAAGATATTTTCAAGCTTAACTGAACCACTCTGTTGATTTGTCGAACTATGTATTTGATTTGCACAATTATAAAGTGTACGTATATTTTTTTCTAAAAATATTTACAAATTAGTTATTTTAAAATGTTAAAACTCTGCAATGTGGCTTGCGACCTTTCGCCAAAACACCGTCGATATGTATTTCCATCGTCCGAACGGAGTTTATTGCGAAACTTAATCAAATATATATTATACAAAATTGGTCTTATGAACTCAGTAGTACGTTTAAAGGAAACATTAGGCCGTTACTGTACTTAATAAATATGTAGAAAGTAATTGAAGAAATACATATATCTTTCAAAGCTGAGGCCGGATTACACGAAGGATCAGATTACTGAAAGTGTACAATACTTGCGTTCAAAAATAGAACCGAGTAACTACGTGTAAACGTTCAATCACAACCTTGCTAACTCTAGCAGGTTTGTTTTCGTAATCACCTGCTCTCTGCTCAACTGGAGTTCTGGCCGTACGAGTACTGCGTTAATCCAGCGTATCTAGATCGTTTAAGCCGCCGAGGCCAGCTTTGGAAACACAGAATAAGCAACTAGGCAGAGGTATATCTACCGAGCGAGGTAACGCAGTAGTATTTATTTGTAATAATCTTAACTTGCTCGACTGATAATACATTCACTTGACTGGCCCGTGTCCTTCCGAATGAGAGTGTCTAGTGTATCTAGTAGATTCGTATTCGGAAGGACTCAGGCCAGTCAGGTGAACGTATTATCAGTCGAGCAAATTAATATTATTACAAATAAATAGTTTGAGTAATCCAGCGTAAATGTATGTTAAAGAATCAAAATCTGTGGTTTTAGTATACCGCAACATAAATAGAACCCACGCTATAATCGCAATTTCACACTTTTCTTTTCAGAGTTAATAAATCCAAAGTAAAAACAAAAAAAAAATAAATGTTTTTAAAAATGAACTAAAAAGTACAAAATAAACTTAGGTTACATTTGTCATATATGGACATAGTAGTTATACTCTAGGTTTAGAATAACCCCTCTCTTGGTAACTCATCATCATAATGTTGCGTGCCATGTACCTGGAGGCCAGTGGACGGCGGCTGTTTCGTAACACCTTGAGGGCTGGCCGATGATTCAAAGCCCGGGTGGCTCATAGTGGGAATCCCGCCGAACCTACGTCATAGATACTTGTCCCAACTGCGTCTTAACCCTTCGAGGGCAGCCGACGTGACTACAAGCACCTCCGAAACATGATGAAATA